>JABFPM010000789.1:0-24922 GCA_022817325.1 Idris sp. 1 HC-2018 | reverse complement strand
CGTTACTCGCTTCGCTTGTGAGACTAATTACATTTTTTTTCTTATATTTTGTTAGTTAATTTCTCATTAAAAACGGCACATCTGCCGCACTTGTAAGAGAAAATATTGTACTTGACTAGACGGAGAAGTAAGGTTTTCTTCCACGAGTGAAAGTGGGGCCACGAGCGAAGCGAGATTTCGGTATTACCGAATACTATTATTATTTTTTTCTTTTTTCATACAAAAATAGTTGTCTGTATTTTTGAAATTTAAATCTAAAAGTATATTTTGCTTTTTATTTAAAAATATATTTTTTTAACTAGTGGAACTGAATATGTGGTTTGAGGCACTAATATTTTGATTTGTTTATGCTAGTCCAGTTGTTACAGATGCGTTTTTTACCATTTTTTGTATGGTACTAAAATTTTTGTAATTCGCATCTTTCATTAATTTGAAAATAACATTTTCAGATGTAGCTATTTGACAGCCAATTTGTTTCATTCTCTGAAATGCAACAACACAAGCATTTTAATATAAAAATATATTAATATAATTTTTTTAATACAATTTAATACTGATAACAACAATTTTATTAAAATTGATATCTTAAAGGAAACTGATAATTTTATCATCAATTTTATGAAGCTATTTAGCTCTTATCAGCTAATGAATTTTTTATGAACTTCTCATAAATAAATAATATTATATCAATAGTATGCAAACTATAGATAGAATTCAACTTGTTTTTTTGTCATAATTTGTTTGCAAACACTTTACAGATAAAATATTATTTTTATATTTTGAAAATTTAAAAATTAATCAAATAATTTTTTTAAAAATTGAACTTAAAATTACAGCTGTAGTCTTGGCTTATTATAATTATAATAGTTGTAAACTAAAACAAAGTTAATATCTTTTAATTATTGATTAATAAATCATCACAATAAGTTTCTTTTTATATAAAAATATTAGTTATTTATGAGTAAAAAATAGTTGTTTCATTATATTTATCGTAAAGGAAAAATTTATAAATATTATAAAATGTGTATACCTCAAATGCTAGAATACGGTCTTCTTGTAAGCGTGAAGAGCAAGCATCCGCTATTATGTGAACATTGTATCCACTTTGTATGAGATCAACTGCTGTATTTTCAACGCAAACATGAGCCTCTATTCCAAAAAGTAAAATCGACTCTGGACGGCTCCCAGCACATATTTTTGCAAGTTCTTTTTCTACCTATTAAACAACTTTATATGAACATTTTTATAACAAAATAAATTAAATTTGATAAATACATTGAAAAAAAATAAACTTACTTCAGGGGTGCACATACTAAACTGTGTTTTTTCAATTGGCCCTACAGCATTAGAAATATCCAGTTCAGAAACAATTTTTCCTAATTTTGATGGAACATGTTCGGTTACCAACATAGGTATGTTCATAATTTTAGTTGCAGCAATCTAATAAGAAAAAAAAGCAACATCAATTAATATAAATAAAAAAACAATATCAATTAGAAATAGCTAAATTAAATCCATTTTGCATAAATAAATTTTAAGATGTTTAATGCTACGCATAAATCTGAATGAAGTTTAAAGTTCAATTATCCAAGTACATACATACCAATTTTGATGAATTAATGATAATTTTATCAAATTCGTAAATATGTTTAACAAATTTTTGCTGTAAATCACACAATAATAATGCAGTTTTAGTTTGTTTCAGAATTGCTTTGCTTGCTGATAGAGCCATATTTATTTAATTATTTTGTTATACAACTGCATACAATTTTCTGCGCAAATTATTGCACGATTGTGAGAGTGGATATATGAATTTCCATATGACACTCGTGTGTCACGTGATTTTTTGTAGGAATACATATTATACATCCCTACTCAACAAGGTGCTTCTTCTTCTTTTTCTTTTACTGGCACTGAATACTAGTTCATTTGGCCATCAAACAATATATATATAGTCGTCCGCTGTTATGTCTGGTCTTATTCCTCGTTCCTATCTGTCAATAATAAGACCAGGCATAACTGCGGACGACTGGCGTGGGGTGCTATATGGGTGCTATTCAGCACTAGTATGAACGGCCTATGAACATAAAAAAACAAGATGGGAAAGTTCTAAACTGCAGTGCTACCAAAAAAATTTTGATGCCTGCAGCATGTAACATACTTACTGAATAGCACCCTTGTACATATATGATCAACAACAGTAATAACACAATAATTAGTTTACTTTATAGCTACAGTATAGTTTTTTGTTTCTATCAATAGCATCAATAGTCGTCATTTACATTAGTGAATACAGTAATCCAATCACAGCACTGACGGATTTTGTCCCTGACGGAAATTGTCCTAGACTCGATAAATAAGAATGTTCAGTCAAGGTTATATGACTGTATATTTAATATTTTTTGGCATTGAATTGAAACAAATAATATTTTTTGTTTGAAATAATACTGCTAAAAAGTTAAATATTCAAATTCGCTCTCAAAAATATTATTAACAAATACACGTTTTTAAGCTATGAAAACTGTCAAAAACGCAATCGTGAAAGATATTTTGTTTATTTAAAAAATAATTAACATTACTATGAGGCCTTCCACAAATTATGGTTTATTTTCTGTACCATTTAAAATTTGTCGGTAAATTCCCGGCCTATCTTTTTTGCGTGGTGTGCAGCGCTACGATTACATCGCCTCTAACGAGTCATATAGTAACTAAATCAGAACAGGTTTGAACTTTGACTATCATTTCTAGTCTGTGCTTGCCGTAGTTTATGCTCATTCGCTCGTATTTGTGTGCTAACGACCACAGCCACTTCTTCCGTTACTCCTACGTTATTGATATTATAACACTTAGAAATTTTTATCAATCAATTAAAAATGACTTCAGTCTTGGAAAATTTGGAAACTCAGTTGGAACTTTTTATTGAAAATGTTCGGCAAATTCGTATTATCGTAAGCGATTTTCAGCCTCAGGGTCAAAACGTCTTAAATCAGAAAATGTAAGTTGCTTTGCTTCAAGTTTCACTTTTATTTTATTCGTAGCATCATTATCATTTGTATATAAAGTTTTTATAAATTTCTGATATTTAATTATTAAAGTATAACTATTTGTTATGATAATTATTGTAGTATTTGTTTTTTTAGCTACAGCTATATTTATTTTATAAATATATGTTTATAAATTCAGTATGATTCTTAAGAATAGTCTGTGCTGTACTTTTCAACTATATGAAAATATTAAGTGAAAACTCATTTTTAAAGTTAATTTCATGTTCAGTTTTTTGATATAACGCTTTTTGAGGTTATGTAATTTTCGAAATAGTCAAGAAACAATTTGTTTGAAAAAGTCTCTGTACATTTGAAGCTGACACTTAATACTATACGTAAGAATTTTTTCTGATATTTGTGCAAAATAATCCTGACAAAGAGATATAAAATGAAGATTGTTATTCCGAAGCAATATTTAAAATTTTTCCAAGTTTTCACTCAGAAATGAATTTTTTTCATCATATTTCGTCTTCAAAACAATATTTACATAATTTTCAATTAACATTTTTATTTAAAATAAGACTTCTACAAAAAAATAGGATCTTATTCAAAGCAGACGAATTTTCAAAAATGTACTACTGCAATATGCTTAATTTTTACAAATTTTTTGCTTGAAAATTATGTAAATAACATTCGTAAGGCAAAGTTTAATGAACAACTTTATTTCTAGTTGAAAACTTTGAAAAATCATAAATTTACCTTCGGAATCACAATCTTCAATTTATACCTCTTTCTCAGGGTTAATTTATAATAATCTGAAAAAATACTTATAATAAAGTATCAAGTGCCAGCTTCAAATGCAAAAAGAGATTTTGTTAAAAAATTGGTTTTTAACTATATAAAAAATTACTCAACTTTAAAAAATTGTTTTATCGGCAAAATGATCACACTGCTGTATTCCCCACGTGAAATTATTCCTAAAAATTAATTTTCACTTAATTATATTAACATCTTTATATAACTGAAAAGTACTCTACAGACCATCCTTGAATTATAAATTATTATTAATATTTATAATTTTGATTTGTAGACAATCTTTAGTTGGTGGATTGCAAGAAATTGATAAACTCAAAAACCAAGTACAAGATGTCCATGTTCCTCTTGAAGTTTTTGAGTAAGTATTTATTATTTAAATTTGTATTACATTCGTAACTAACTATTGCAATATTATTATACTCAGTTCATAACAAGTACAGTAAAATTAATCTTGAATAATTTGTTGTTTTTTTTAGTTACATCGATCAAGGAAGAAATCCTCAACTTTATACCAAGGATTGTATTGAAAAAGCTTTAACTAAAAATGAACAAGTTAAAGGCAAAATTGATGCTTATCGTAAATTCAAAGCCAATATGTTGCTGGAACTGAGTCGAGTATTTCCCAATGAACTTAATAAATACAGAGCCATAAGAGGCGACGAATAATCTCATTCAGTTTTCTTAGAATATGTTTTTTAAAATAAATTTCTTTCACTTATTTATAAAATATTAGATGTATATAATGGAAAAGTTAAATAAATAATTTGTACACACAACATCTTGTTCTCAGCATTGTTTTTTTCAAATTAATTTGTACTCAATTAATCAAATTAATTAATGCGCAGACAAAATCAAAATTAAAAAAACAATAAGCACAAAGTAAAAGTAATTACAAAGATAACACCAGATATAAGATATTATAAAATGTAATGCTTCAACAAGTTCAACAATCTCATTTGAATTTCAAGTGATTTGTTCCATGATAATTGCTTATCTAATTATATTTTTGAAAATACTTTTTAATATTTTTTATATGTATGTTATTTATGGAAAAACGGTAATTTTATGGTTACTGCAATAAAAATATTGCTTTTATATCCTTTTTTATTAAATTAAATAAAAAGAAAGAAAAAAAATACTTACCTGCAATTTTTGAGTTTTATAAAAAAAAGTTATTAAAGTAAATAAATCACGGATTTTAATAGAAGATATAAATTTTCAGTTCTAAATTTTTTAAAGTAATACATAAAACTAATTATATAAGTTATATTTATGTATTTTAAATAGAATTTTAATCTTTTTATATCATACAAACTGAAGAAATTTGTATATTAAGTTTATTTCGATTTGTTGTCAATAATTTGAATAGTTTAATAAGTTCTAAAAATTTAACAGATAAGAAAGCCGATTAAGAAGCATCACTTTTTTCTGTTTATTCATTCACACCCATAAAATGCAAAGTCTCGTTTAAAAAAAACTCGTTTGAGATTCTACTCATTCTTCTTTTTTGGTTTCACAGCAAAATTTATTAAAATAACTAGCGTGTTTTTTCAAAATATTTGCATAAATTAATATTCACGAAATCGTTTTCATCAGTTTAACGACAGTAGTTTTGTTTTCTTTTTATTTTTTTTAATCACTTTTAAAACATTTTAGAAATGTAAATCTCAAAAATATAAAAGCCATAATTAATAATCGAACGGAAATATTGAAATACATATAATAAATAGGTATTATTTAAAACTGTAATTATGCAAAATTTTCCAACAATTTCAATTGAAATAATGTAATATTATAGCAGCGCATAAGTTTACTTTTTCTTTTTATAAAATATTAATTTCTTTTAATTTTTAACTCAAATACATTCATTTTAAATCTGTGCCTGGATTATACAAATATATATTTTACTAAAAAAAAAATAGAAAGTTTATTTTTCTAACTTACTTTCACTGAATATTAATAAGTTTACATTTTACTTTATAAATAGTGTCTATAATTTTATATTAATATTAAGAAAAAAATAGTTTCAAGACTAAGTTCAATGTTATTTTTTTGCATACATGACAATTTTTTTCATAATAAAAATTAGTGTAGAACCATTGATAATGGTTTTTTTTTATTTTTAATTTGTTTTCAATTTGTTATCTAGCTATAATATTATCTTAAATAAATAGTATACTTTTACTTTATCTTAATAGTATTATTCCTAATATTTAAGATGTAGTTTTACAACATCAAGTAAGGTGTTTTATAAATGAATTAAATATCCCCACTTGTTTTAACTCCGCCTTTTACCCACTCTCAGCTAAAACGATTTAAAGAATAAAATACTTCGACAAACAGAATCAAGTTCTCAATAATATTCTTGCCTTAAAGATTCTGTGCCACGATGATTGCGGCGCTCTTTTTTATTTTATTACTCAAATTCAGTGTTAATTATGGTGAAAACACTTTCAAGTAAGTATTTTTTGTTTAAACAAAAATTACAAATGTTTAAATACATAAAATTTACTTTATCAATCAAATTGTAATATTTTAATGAGAATTATACTTAAAATGTTTGTTATCCTGTGAAGTGAAATTATTTTGAAAAATACAAGTTCTTACAAAAATAAAGTTTTTACAGAACTTAAGGTCTTAAAATATTAAACATGAATAATTTATGGATTTGTAAGGATAATATATAAACATAAAACAGGATTACATTCTAAAGGCACATGCGAATTTCAACATAGATCAAAATTATTTTTTTTATTTCTCTGCAATTAATTTAATAAAAGAGATCTTAATAATTTAATTTAAACAATAATGTCGATTATTAAATTATTGAGTTTCAAGTTGTAAAGTTTACTGTTGACTGATTATTTGAAAACGCAATATTCGAATCAAACTCGTACTTGTTAATTTATAAATTCAATTACGAAAATTACATTTAAACTTAAAATGCAATCAAATTAATATATTGTACGAATTTATGTAAGATAATCTGCGTAAATCTAGTTCGGTGAAAGTTTATTTACCGGCGTGTTACTGTTATAATAAGTAGGTTGAGAATAAAAAACAACTCAAACTATATTTTTCACTTTGCTCAGTCTATTATCTCAAAATTTTTTCAAAAATTAATTTTCAAAATATGAAAATTGCTAATTCAATGAATTTATAATGTATGAGTTTTAAAAATGTGTACATTAATTATTGGTAGAGGTAATGAATTAATATTTGCAAAATTTAATGGTACACTATATTAATTATAAATGTACTGGCATATATAAGCAAATATTATGTAAACTTAATTACATGCATGTTTTACAATGTGGATGTAACATGAAATAAATAATATCGTTTGTTTTACTCTTAATTTTATTCATAATTTTAATTAATTTAAGGGTAATTGAAAATAATTTAAAAATAACTATTTAGCAAATAAAATTAAAAGTAAAAGCTTGAAAGTTTTCAGCTAACGTTAGACTAGCAAATAAAAGTGATTAGAACTTTGCTGAAAAAAAGTAAGTTTTGTTCAAAGAGTTCAAGTGAAAAGCAATTTTTTAAAAACAAGAAGTAAATACATAATTTGATACGTGAGTGATACAAAAACTGCAATGTTATTCAAACAAATGTGAATCCACAGAGTATTACAAAAACAATTTTATTTCTGAAAATTTAATTTAACAAGTTTTCATAACGTTTTGTAAATGTATTTTATTTCACTGTAGACTTCTGTCACTTTACAAATAATTTTTAAAGCAGGTTTTGCAAACATTGTAACAAATTCAACACCTTAAAAAAGTAAATATTTAAAAATTACACAAATTAAATTTATTTGTTGAAATATTAAATCGAGTTTTTATCTTAAAAGACAATTACTTTATTTTAAATTAATAAAATTAAATTGGTATTGTAAAATAATTTATTAATAATTTACAGCTAATTGAGAAAGTAATTACGTATCTCCATTGTGTTTTTTATTTATCTGCATCGGATATAACTTATTACTGCAATATCTCGTCGCGATTATGACTTTTTTAACTACGTAAATTCATATAATATTGCAATTATCTTAATGCCATTAATATTGATAATTTTATTATTATTAATTGTTCAAAAACACTAGTGCTTGTGTAAATATATTGATTTTTCAAAAATTATAAACTTACCTCTCTCATTGATTATTCCGCTAATATAAATTCTATTGATATGATTTTCGCTAATTGAAATTTAAGTTCAATATATACAGAGTTTTTTTTAATAAATTTAATGGAGAGAAAAAAGTAAATTTCACTTTAAATTAATTCAAGACTACTTAGTTTTTTATTTAAATTAAGTTATTATATTAACGTTAAATCTTGTTGACATAAATGTAATATCCTCAATAGACAAATTGTCGGCTATCAAACATTATCGGATTTTCAACAATAAATCCAAAATTACTTAAACTGTCTCTGGAATATTATTCACGATTATGGATTACCTGTTAAAAATTTTTTGATAATAGATTATTATCATATAAAATAACTTCTTCTGATACAACAATTTCAAGCAAATCTACTTAAAGTTCTTTACTTTTTCGGACAGTATAATTTATAATATAATATATTTTATTTATTCATGTATTTTTGTATAATCTTTTTTTTATGAACCAGTCTTTTTCCTCATAATTTTGTTACATTGAGTTATTTGATATATTTTTCTGACAGTTCTCCTTGGCAGTACAAATGTAACGCAGGACATTGTGAGAAATGTGAAATTAGTTCAAACGACACCGTCGTGCAGTCTTTAGCAGTGTGTCAGCTATTTTGCGGCTCGACAGGGGCTTTGTGGCCGATGCCCAACGGGCACATGTCCCTAGGAAATTACGTCGTGAATTTAGATTTTCGTGATATTACGGTAACAGGAGTGGCTCGTCGCACCAAAGCCGGCAAATTATTAAGGACCAATATCGACAGGTTGAAAAAGAATTTGCAAAACACCAAAGTAAAGGCTGGCAATGTTGCTCTCGTTGTACATTTCAAGATCACCGACGAAGATCCAAATGCTCTTCAGTTGACGTTACAAACTAATGAAAATTATACCCTGACTGTTCGTCAGCAAGATAACAACAGAGTAAGTTTGAAGCAAAAAATGTGAATATAAATATTGATCATTACTTATAAAAAATTCATTTTTTATTTTTCAGTTAAATGCAACTATTGCAGCCGAAAATTATTTTGGAGCACGTCATGGACTTGAAACCCTGTCCCAATTGATTGTCCACGATGACCTGAATGATCAAATCAAAATGGCCAGAGACGCCCACATTGAGGATGGACCGTCTTACCCTTATCGAGGAATTTTGTTGGATACCTCACGCAATTTCATTGACAAAAAAACAATCTTGAGGACCATCGAAGGAATGGGAATGTCTAAATTGAATACCTTCCATTGGCACATAACAGATTCTCAAAGTTTTCCATATGTCAGCAAAACTTGGCCACAACTCTCAAAGTACGGGGCTTACAGTTCTCGCAAAGTTTACACAAACCAGGACATTAAAGAGATTATGGAGTTTGGGCTGTTAAATGGAGTTAGAATTTTGCCAGAATTCGATGCACCTGCTCATGTTGGAGAGGGATGGCAGTGGGTCAGAGAATTCAAACTTTTTTTCTACTAAACAAACTTTAACATTAATTTAGCTTAAATAACAATAATAAAACAAGTTAAAGGAATATATAAGATATTAAAAAAAGTAATACAACAGTTAATAAAGCTTTTGCACTGTATTTGAAGGTTGGCGATGACGTAACTGTGTGTTTCAAAGCTGAACCCTGGAGGAGTTACTGTGTGGAGCCACCCTGCGGCCAGCTTAATCCCACAAATGAAAAGGTTTACGAGATCCTCGAGGGCATTTACGCTGACATGATTGAAGACTTTCAGCCGGATATTTTCCACATGGGTGGCGATGAGGTTCACGTTGGCTGCTGGAAATCGGCAAAAAGTATCAAGGAGTGGATGGTGAAACGAGGCTGGAATGTTACAGACGCTGATTATTATAAACTGTGGAATCACTTCCAAACTACAGCTTATGATAAACTGACCAAAGCCAACGACGGAAAAGAGTTGACGGCTGTTTTGTGGACCAGCGAGTTGACTAATGAAGATAACTTGCAGCTCTTGGATCCGCAGAAATACATTATTCAAATTTGGACAGAAGCTGCTGACTCCACTGTCAAGAGATTACTAGATAACAAATTTAGAGTTATATTTTCGAATTACGATGCTCTTTATTTGGATTGTGGGTTAGTGTATAAACTCTTTTTTTTATCAGTTAATTAACTTTTAATTAAAATAAATGTTAATTTTCAAGTTATGGAGCTTGGGTTGGAGAAGGTAATAACTGGTGCTCTCCGTACAAAGGATGGCAGAAGATTTATCAAAATTCCCCCAAATTTATACTGGAAAATTTGAATATCAGTACTACAGATGACACGTTAAATCAGATATTAGGTAATTTATATAAAAAAGTGTTATTCAATTTATTAATGGGTTTATTAAAGTTAATGAAATTCGATGTATTACATTTTTTAGGAGCGGAAGCCACACTTTGGTCTGAACAAGTAGAAGGTTCAGCCACCGATACAAAATTGTGGCCAAGAGCTGCTGCGATGGCAGAGCGAATGTGGAGTGAGCCAGATTTTTCTTGGCATCATGCAGAAAATAGATTCTTGTGGCACCGAGAACGGTTAAGCAGTAGAGGAATAATTTCTGATGCACAGCAGCCGGAATGGTGTATCCAAAATCAAGGCGCTTGCTATTGATATGTTAATTTTACAATTATCGTCTAATTGTTTTAACTTGAACAAATCAAATTAAAATTAATTAAGTAAAATTTTTTTAAAAAAAACTCTAATTTAAATTAGTATATATATGAACTTATATAGTACTTAGATTTTTAATTAAACTGTTTGTAAAATAAAACATTTTTATATTTAAAAAAAACATTATTAGGAAGCTAAATAATTATGAAATACCTAGTTATTAAAAACGTCCCACATTATAATAATAAATTATACAATTGTCAGTTCTTTTCCTACTTCATACAAAATTTCTCAAACAATGGCAGTATTGCTGATTAATTATCTATTGTTGTTCACCTTGATTTTTAATAAGTGCTTGGGATTAGATAGGTGAATAAAAATAAAAGATTAAAAAAGGCAACAGGCTAATTAAATAAACAACAATATATTAAAAAAAGTACTTTTCATTAGTTCGCCATGGCATTATGAGTGCTCTAATAGATTGTGCATTAAACAAAGACTTGAAAAATCGGTCACAGATCCCTTGTCCTTGGAACTGTGTCAGCTTACGTGCAATGAATTTGGTGCGTTGTGGCCCAGACCAAACGGACACGTGATCTTAGGAAATCAAACATCGTTCGTAAATTACTTTAACATTACTGCTAAAGGTATTGATTCGGAAACAGTATTGGGTAATTATATCAACAATTTTATAGTCGTAATACAAACTCGAATAAAACGTGTACATAAACGAGATAAGTGTAAAGGGACTGGAATTGTTATTAATTTTGCTTTGGAAGACAAGACCCTGCCAAAATTAACTTTAAATGTCAAAGAAAATTATTCGTTAAAGGTTGAACAGTTGAAAGATGGCACAGTAAGTAGACATATTTATTTGTATATAATTATTTTAAAATATATATATTTCTTTAAATTTCAGATAAGTGTTACTATAAATGCAGAAAATTATTATGGTGCTCGAAATGGACTGGAAACCATGTTCCAGTTAATTATTATAGATGAAATAATAAATGACGTGAAGATGCTAAACAAAGCGGTCATAGAAGATTCCCCGGTTTATCCGTACCGAGGGATTTTACTCGACACAGCGAGAAATTTTATTCACAAAAAAATGATAATTCGAACGATCCAAGCAATGGGCATGTCCAAATTGAACTCTCTACATTTGCATCTCACGGACTCTCAGAGTTTTCCTTATTTCGTAAGAAGTCTGCCTCTTATGTCCTATTACGGCTCCTATTCGCCGGAAAAAGTTTACACGTTTGAAGATATTCAAGAAATCATTGAAATCGCTCAATTGTATGGTGTTAGAATTGTCCCAGAAATTGATACTCCCGGACATGTTGGGGAAGGGTGGCAGTGGGTGAGAATTTTTGTTTTGTTTTTTTCTTTTAATTTTTTGCTTACAAACAAATTTTCTAATTTTTAGGTGGAAGACAATTTCATTTCCTGTTTCAATGCCCAGCCAAGATACGAATTTTGCTCTGCACCACCGTGTGGTCAGCTAAATCCTGTAAATCCCAAAACTTACGCAGTCCTTGCGTCTATTTACACAGATTTGCTAGAAGATTTTCAGCCGACTATTCTGCACTTGGGTGGAAACGATGTGAGCTTCAAATGTTGGAATACATCAGAGAGCATACAAAAATGGATGTTAGAACGTAATATTCAATTAGTAGAAAGCAACTTTCACGTATTGTGGGATACATTTATTAATACAATTTATGACCTTTTATTGGATCTAAATGATGATCGAAAGTTACCGGTCATTCTTTGGTCAAGTAACCTTATGGACCCAAAACACTCAACGAGCCTTGACCCTGAAAAGTATATTATACAAATCACTGCAAAAAGTAACACGAAAATTGTCGGAAGAATTATCCGAAATAATTTTACCGTTATCATGTCCAATTATGATTATTTGTTCTTAGATTGTGGGTAAGTTTCAGGAATTATTAATAATAATTGAAAAAGAAAAGAAGGAAAAGTATAATGTTATTGTTAAATAACAATTATACATTTTCCAGATTTTCATCGTGGGTTGATGAAGGAAACAACTGGTGTTCTCCATACAAAGGCTGGCAATTAATTTATGATTATTCTCCGAGAAAGATTTTAAGTTTACATGACATACCTGAATCATACAATCGATTAATTTTAGGTAGCTAAATGCCACTGTCATAAAAAAATAAATAAATTAGCAGTTTTTATTAAATAATGAAAATACTTTTTTTGCAGGAAGTGAAGCAATTTTGTGGTCAGTTCAGACGGATAATTTGGTTATAGATTCAAAATTGTGGCCAAGATCTGCAGCATTGGCTGAGAGACTTTGGTCGGACCCTGAAAGTTCCTGGGAAGAAGCTGAGTCGAGATTTCTGAGACACCGTGAGAGATTAACGCATATTGGAGTTTTGGCGGACACCCAGACACCAGAATGGTGTTTGCGAAATGAAGGAAACTGTAACTGACTGGAAGAAATAAATTAACATAGATTCCAGAATCAACATTTTTAAATATTTTATTTTCCTACTTGATAATCCATTATCATTTTTCTAACATTCAATATTTCCAAAAATATTTTTCACTTAACATTTAATTACATGATTGTTTTCGTTTGTTGGTACGCATATTGAGTAGTACAAAATTAAATTCAGCAAATAAAGGCGCTCTTTGAAATGCATCGAGGCAATGATTATTTACACAAATGAAGTGGTTGTATAATAATCCAAATAGAAATTTATTACAGGCGTGAAAAAATTAATTTTTTAATGAAACTTAATCAGAAATCCTTTCAGTAAAAATAGCAGAACTTGGTTATAATAATATGCAACATTTACCATATTGATATAATTAATAGACGTAATTATTTGGACATGCTTTTATCATTAAATAATGTCACGGACTCCTAGTTCAAATATAATTAAGTCACGATACACTTATCCTGCTTTTTGAAACATAAATTAACATTGCTACCTCAATTAATGTCTGTTTAAAATTTCTATCTGGAAAATTTAACAGAATCTTTTCAAATCTCTTATAAATAACAAAAAAATCATTTTAACAAACTTAATATAATTATATTAACAAAAAAAGTAATACAAAATTTTACTCTGCAGAGTTGCAGCACAAATGAGATAAAATATATAAATTAAAATAAATTAATTTATTGAACTCTAACAGATACTGAGAACAAACTTTTTGTAAAATATTTTTTTAAAAATAAATTACTTCTTCTTATCTGTTAGCGTTCAGAAATTAATTGGCAGACTTTTTAAACAGTAACTTTAACAACAATTTGTTGTGACATTTTTAACACGAAATTTTGATTCCGTGAAAGGATTTTAATAAACTTTCAGTATGCAGCATAAATTTCAATTATGCATCATCAATAATTGTCCTTTTCATCAAAAGGCGTTTTCACAAAATAAGTCGTTAGTGTGCCTTTGCCTTTGACGTAATCGGTCCTCGACACGTTAGCTCATATCCAGCATTTTTCAATACTTTTGCCGTATCTTCGGTAACTTGCAGTTTTCCCATTTCACCACAGCTGTCCATTCTCGAGGCCACATTTACTGTGTTGCCCCAAATATCGTATTGGGGCTTTTGAGCTCCTACGACACCGGCTATTACAGGGCCATGATTTAAACCTATCAAAAACAAAATTTATACATAATTAAAAGTATTTTTAGCAGCCTTAAAAATTTCCTCTCTTTGATACCTTTTTTTTAAAATCAATATATTGTTTGCTTTATTTAATAAATTCATTTCCATTTTCCGTTAAACAAGCTAAAAATTGTCAACACAACAACAATTTAAAGCTAAAAAAGAATTTCATAAAAATTTCCACAAAAAAATACAATTCATACATTCTATAATGTTGTTTGATTTAGCGTGTAAGCTTTATCATGTATTTCAGAACCTTCAATAAATAACTCCAGGATTAAACAATTTATAAAATATTATTTTCAAATATTTGACACATCATCAATAAATATGTTTTAATTAAATTTTATTGAACAAATTTAATGATAAGTAGGCTAAGTATTCTTGTTTTCTTAAATTTTTTGAAGACTATAATATAAATTGCAATAAAAGCATTTTTTTTATTGAAAAAGAGCAATTTTTTACCGTAAAAGTTATTTGAAATTAATGAACAAAAATTAATGCTACCCATTTATGTACATAAAATATTGTAATCTAACAATTACTGTTGTGCGTCTAATTTAACAATTATGTCGATAATGAATTGTTACATTAATAGTGCAGCACTTTCAATAATTATTTTCCACTGAATGCTTTCCTTGATATTTAATACAATTTAATTAAGAAAGCTTATTATATTTTCTACATTTTACATTTGCATATTCGAGTTCTTGATAATTTCAAGTTTGTAATTCTTTTTTTCCATTTAATTCTTTGTTCAAGTTTTATCTTAATAAAAAATCTTTAATAAACATTTGTTAATTTGAATAAATGTAGTTATCTTGCAAAATAAACACAATATCATTATATTCCGATTTGAATTGAATATTAACTATAAATTAATGGTTATAAAATATAATAATAATAAGTGAAATTGTAGCATATGTAATAGATATTTATTTTATTATTTTGTATGCATAATTTTTAAGTTAAACATTATATTAGTTTTAAAACTAAGTTATTTTTTTTATTTAATTGCTCAAGTTTTACTTACATTTAAATAAATATTCAAAAATGACATGTTTTTTTTCTCAACAGATTTTTATTGGTCAAAATATTTCTTCTGTTATTTTTGTTTATAACATTGTTATTTTACTTAAGTGTTAAATAATGTAAACCAGTTTAATCTCAGAAATAAATGTAATATTAAACTTTAAAATTTTGAATTAAGAACTTGTAATAAAAAAAATATTTTTTAACAAAATTCGACAAATATTACAATTCAAATAAAGGGTGGATAAAATCGCATACAATTTTGGTCAGTTGAATTTTATTTTCTAGAAATATATATGTGTTTAATATAGTTTCAGATGAGAAAATACTTGTAATAAAAAATGTATTTGCTCAGCAGCTTTTACAACAAAAATATTTTTTGTTTGCGTGTTTTGAGCAGACAAATAACTGAAATTACATTTATACATCTGAAAATTACGTTCTACCAGAAAAATGTTTTATCTGATGCAATAAAAAAATGCCGACAAATGTTCAGTGGTAATAATAGTGAAAAATGCAAATAAATAACAATCCATAACTGTATGCAATATTTTATAAAATAAATCTATAAAATATAAACGAATAGCAAATATAACAATTTACTTTTTTTGCAAGCTAGGATGTCTGCAGGTTAAATATAAATACATAGATATTAACCTTCCGGCACTCGCGTGGTGTACTGAGTACACAAAGAGAAAGAAGTCCAAGTTGGTATAAACGCGAGAAATAAGGATGCAAAAAAAGCGTAAGTTCCGAAAGGTTAAATCGCAGACAGGTAACATACACATTTGAATATAAAATGCATGCTGAAATATTAACATCTAGAAATAAAAGTTCATAAATAAACAAGAAACGAAGAAAGATGTCATATTAATCAATTTTATGTTTAGTAATCGTTTATTTTATAACACTTTCTGTGTCACCAAATTTAACAATGTAGTTTTCTATTTTTAATTTTGATTGCTGATTTAAACTGCAAACTAATAAGAAAATAAAAATATTATCTAAAATGAAAAAAAAAACTTACCCATACGCAATTGAAATCTCTGAAAAGATTCTCTGTTGATTTGATCGAGAATAGTCATTAGAGCTATTGCGAATTCAACCAGAACTATTACGTTGTGGTCTTGCTGTTTTACAGGATCTTTCTTCCGAAAAGATATATCAAATTATAAAACAACCGTGTCTACAATTTTATTTTCATTATACCTTACATTTTTACCTTTGAATCGCTGTCTTCTTTTCCCGGACTTAATCCCGAGGCAAGCATGTAAGTACTTCCTATTGTTTTAATTTTTTCGATTCCCGAAAATTTAGGCTTTAGTAACAGCATGTCAAAGTCACAGATGATTTCGTTGAGGAGTCTCAGACATTCTAAACCTTGTTTATTAATATCAGTTTCATCGTAGAATTCTTTATAATTTGGAATCGAAGCAAACATCACAGCTATGCTGCTGTAACTTTCATGATACAGCTCCTATAAAATAAAATTAAAAAAAAGGGAAGCGAGAAAATGTATTAAAAAAATGTATTTCATTTGCATGATGAGTTGGTAGTTTACATAAATAGTACCAGCCTGAGTTGTTCGGGTTGTTAAAAAGTGATCAGCTACGTGCGCTGGTAGAATATTTTCCAGCAAAATTTTATTGATCCCTCGCATAGTTTCGACTTCGTCCTGCTCAACTTTCAACTTATTTTGCCAAAGAAAATTTGTTCTTGACATAAACTCTATTTGTCGGTCTAACACATGTAAAATCAGACTTACTAGTAATAACAGATAACCTAATTGAATCATATAGTGGATTCCAGAAAATCTGAAAAAAAAGAAAACTTGTACTATATTTTAACGAAAAATTTTGTTAACAAACGAGTTTGACTTTTATTTCAAATCGTAAAATCGTAAAACTTCAGCCAAATTGCAACAAACGTGAAATTATAGAATCAAAATTTTATTTATAAAGAATTATATTAAAACTTGAAAAGCTCAGTTTAAAATTAAAAAAAAAATTAAAATAATTATTAAAAATTCACTTTTACCTAGAAGTTTTTTTTTCTCTATTCTAGTTTTTAACATCTTTTCTCAAAAGGTTTTAAATTGTATGCAGAATAGCCGATTTTAAAACTTCTTATTGAAAGATTATTGTCTACATAATAATTTATAATATTTGGAATTCAAATATTAGAATGAAACTTACTTATTTTACAATTTTAAAATTCATTTAATATCAAGTTTATTTTAGAATTATGATAAAAAATGTAAAGAAAATGATTTTAGAAAACTATTGTCACTTTTTTTTATAAAATTTAATAGTAAGTGATTCAATAAATCCAGTTTTTTACTTAAATTAAGATATACAATTGTCTTACTCGTTGCCAATGTGAGAGTAATATATAGCCACAACTGGAGACTGCGATAATGCCGCAATCATTGTGAATGTCGATATTATCATCATAAATAATTTCAACAACGATCCAACTCTCAGATGAACCCATCCTATTGCTAAAGCGACGATTCCACAATATACATAAATCTGCATCAAATAACATTTTTATCTTACATTTTTTTAAAAAAGAAAATTCTTAAATTTATCTCAATCAAAATCCAAATTTCATATAAGGGAAATTTAGATTTTATTGAATCAAGAGTTAGAAATGAATATTGGATGTCAAAACGCATTAAATTTGTCAAATATATTATATTTGACGCAGTTAAATTGATGTAGGAAATTGGTTTGCAAATCCAAAACTTATGCTATAAGATAGCTTAAATCTTCGATCAGCAAGTTTGAACACTATACATTCAAACTCGATCAAATGTGCAGTGAATAATACATTTACCGGCACTCGAGACATTTGCTCCAGATCTACTAGACTCACAACAGAGGACGCAATCGCCAAAATGACCGTAATGATGTAAACGGCGATTTTAATTTCTCTGCTCAATATCATCCGGTCCACAGGTTCATCTGAAGAACCACTTGTTTTGCTGGCGACCCAAGAGGCGACGGTGAAAATTAATAAACAAGCTATGCCAGCGATAAAACACATATAGACAGTTATGCACCTGCAAAATTTAATCCAAAGTAATTTGCAAGCAAGAAAAACTTGAAATAATTAATAAAACAAAAATTTAAAATTAACTCTGAATAAATTAAGATCTTATTACAAATAGAAGTATATGTGATTTTGAAGTGAGAATAATACCTTGGAAAGTACACGATCTGCATACAGAACATGATGGTATAAAGAAAGGTCGAAATCAGAACGTACCAGGGATACTGTTCATCTTTTTGTTCTCTGTACTGGCGTTCGTGATTTTTATCTTTGAACCAATACGTCAAAGGTGACATATCCTCTCGTCCACCACACCATTGTCTAAGATTTTTGAACAAATTAATTGTCTCAATAAAGTTTTTATTTGAACATAAGTAAATTTTATTCTTATCATTTGATTGAAATTAATTTTCATAAAATCTAATTTAAATGCTGAGCACTTAATTACATTATTATAAGATTAGTATCAAGTGTCATTCAAAATATATAAAGATACATTGAATAATTTATTTATAAAGTAGATAATTTAATTAATTCACTCGTTTTAAATTTGTTTAATTAAATTATAATTTCAAATAATCGATGGTTTATTTAACAAGAATTGAGATATGTAAATTAATGAAAAAAATGTACCCAAACTTACTTTACATTGAAGCAATTTGCACTATTTTCTAATAAATTTGACTCGATCATGGCAATGCTCTGAAATAGTAACACGTACATAAAATTTGCTTAGAGAATAATTTATTTGTATCCTCCAAATCATCATTTTTATTTTACAAAAATGTCCGAAAAATGTTGTGCTAAATTATTGAACAACATTTTTTATTCATTTTAGAATATTTTTGAAACTGAAAATTTTAATAAACTTTTATTGAACTATTTGATGAACGTTGCAACAAAAAAATAATTCTATTTTTATTTTATTTATTTTTATTTTTTTTATCTAAAACTATTATTCAATCTTCTGAGTTGGATTTTACAAAACATTTTTCGGTTTTTTTTAAGAATAAATTTTCATTAATTTGTACTGCAATTATTTATTTATTCAACTTACAGTTAGTCCAATGTTTTTTGCTAGTGTAGCTTCAGCCATATTTGCGAAGGGTTTGTCCGCACCCCAGCATTCAACGTACTTTGTCATTTTGCTGCTCGGCCGAGACCTGAGAAATTTTTTTATTTGAGAAAGCTTATTTGATTTTAAAATTTTCTGCTTAAACAATTAAGTTATCTCTTATATGTTCAACTATGTAATAAACAATTAAACAGAGACATTTATAAAATTAATTTATTTTTCAAAACATCAGATATAAAATTGAATTCTACAAAAACTTTGAATTTCTATAATTTAAAACAAAGTTTCAATATTTATTTTGTTTTAATATGAATTAATTTTTTCTTTTTCCTCGAATCAAAAACTTAATTAATATCAACTTTAAATAACAAAATTATTTGAACAAAACCTGGATGGAATAGGGCCGGGACCTCGTATATGGTTTTTTTCATTTTCCACTTCACTGTCATCCTCTGTCTCCTGTGGGTCAAATTTAATAAATATGTATGATTAATTATTTTTCGCGTTTCGCATTGCATTAAATTACTGAACATTTTGACAAAAAAATTAGCTGATGAATTTTGATTATACAATTAATTTTAATGATAAAATAATGTGTATATTTAAAAAGAATAAAAAAAATTAAATGAAATACAATACCTTTATTGGTACGATGAGAAACGTTTCTATGTTGTGATCAGCAAGATAAGATTCTCGAGATCCACCGTTTCCGGGTTCGACTTTAAAGCGATCGCCTAGCTGAAGTAATGTGGCCTTTGTAATATGTACTCTCCTGAAAAATAGCACATTCTGAAAAAGTGAATGCAATCTTAAGATTCATTACAGATTTGTTCTTTTTTGTAATGTAAACATTTGAAATATTCTTTTAGCCAATGTATCAAGTTAAATTGTATTCTGTTGGTTTAAAATTTCCATGTTGTATTTTTAAATTTAATTCTGAAATTAATCATGTAATTAATTAATTACATAATTATCCATAAAATATGTAAATAATGATGTTTTCTGAAAAAAAAATTGTTTTCAAACTCTTTTTCCGGAGTTTTAAATTCCTGGGAACAAAATTTCAGGTCTGGAAAGATCTGAGAATAGTCCTGAATTTACAAAAATTTGTATAATTGATCACAATCAAGTCTGATCAGATCAAATTAGACCTGAATTTTGACTAAATTTTATACAATTGAGTCTGATCAGATAAGAAAATTGAGCATGTTCAATCAGACTCAATTGTATACAATTTAGTCAAAATTCAGGTCTAATTTAATCTGATTAGACGTTTATTTAAAAAACATCATTACAGTTTAGTAAAAAATAAAAAAATAAAATAAATTTATAATTTTATAAATAGCTTTGACAATAATTATTTATTCTTCATTATCATAACAAACAAATTATTTAAATATTTGCTGAGAAAATTAATAAAGAATGAGCATTACAATTTCAATCACACGAAATTTTATCTCAGTATAATGCAGCAATAAACACGACGATTTCTTTTTAGACTACTTCACATAATGCCATATTTAAATTCTTTTCGATTTCCCACTTTCATAATAATAAAAAAGCTCTTCATATTAATATTAGATTTAGCAATCAAATTTATTTTCTCTCATACATATTTTTTCGTCAAAAAACATCCGAATTGCTTTTACATGAAGGTTTTTTCAAAAAATACAATGCAACGTTAATAGAACAATGTCAAGACAATAAATATCCTTTTTACATGACAGATTTTGTGATTTTCTGCTTTTGGTGTGTAATGAAGCCATTTGCTGGGAGGATTTGCTGCTTTTTTATATTATTTTAATGAATTTTGAGGCTCACCCGGGCAAACCGCCACTTTCCATATGATTAGCGAGAGTAACGTCGTCACTCCAGACGTCGAATTGCCATTTTCGCAGACCCAGCACACCGCAGAGCACGTTTCCGGTGTGAATTCCTATCCTCATGTCGACGTTAAAACCTGTCGCTTCTCGGACAAATCTACAATCAACGACAATTGTTACCATAATCGTATGAAAATGAAAATTTCTTAAAAAGCAAATCATGTGGCATTTTGAAGAAAATGCAACTATTGTGGTTTTGGTAAAGTTTATTCGAATTTCTTTTATTTTCTGATTCAATTTTGAAACTAAAAATCTTTTGCAAGAACTGCATTTTTTATAAATATCTTTTGTGTATTTAATTTCAATTTTACATTATACAATGTTTCATTTTATTTCTTAAACAGTTTATCACATTTTTGTTAAGGTAAATCTGATTTGAAATGATATTGATCAATTGCATTAACAAAATTAAGAATTTGCAAAAAGTTTTTTTCAGGAAAAATAATACTTTGAACTTTATGGCTAATTGATCAAGTATTGAGTAATCTTATCAGAGATACAAAGGGTTCAAGAATGTTTTTATTTATAATTATAAATTTATTGTAAATTATAAATTTACCCAAATTAGGTTCCCATTAAAAATCAAGCAAAGAAAAATATGAAACTTTGTTCAGTGAAAACAATAATATAGCAGTAAAGAAAAATTAATGTGATTTTTTTTTTTTTGAATTATATTCTTATTTGAATTATATACCTGTAAAGTAAATTCTTTTCCTTTATAAATAAAAATGAAATATGTCAGTGTTACATCAATTTTAATGTTTTAAGGAAATTTCATTTTTGTTAACATAAAAAAATGAGTATAAATAGTTGATAAGTAAGCTATTATTTTATTTCATTTGTTTCTACTTTTGAGAGCCATTGATTCCACGCCAAATTAAATTATACAGAGGGTCGCATTTGTTTTTTTGAAGAATTAACACTTTTTCGCTGCAAAACAAGTGGACACATTTTTTTAAACTGAATGAATTATAATTCTATCATCACTGGACATCATCTGTCACTGAAAAAAATGTATATCATTAAAAAGTATTTCAAGTTTGATATTTTTCAATTTTAAAATATAAAACTATATATCATATACTGTCAATAATTAAATATATTTCTTGAATTTTTGAACATTCGATAATGCTTCAAATTTGTATACACTTGTGAAATTAATTTCAATGTTGAATTGTAATAAAATAGAATGACATTCTGAGCTCATTTATTTGATTAAAAAAATATTAATAAATATTATTAACTTCAAAATGATGGTTATAAAAATAAAAAAGATTGAAACGTAGAATTTGATTTTCACTTGTATGCATTCAAAAGTTCAATAATTCACATTCAAAATAGTTTGTGAAATGTATACAAAACGATCCAAATACTATTAACATATATAATAAATAATACGAGAACAGCGTGAAATGTATAATTTTTTGTATTCAATTAAAATACAAGTAAAATAAAAAAATTGCCGTGTATTTTATTAGAACAGCTAATAAAGTTCTGAGTAATTCATAGCTTATTAATTATTTCTCGTACAATTTTCCTGAAAATTCATTTGCCATAACCATCATAGTGGAAAAAAGTTAATACACTTTTTTACTTTCATTCTGTATTGATTTTCTTGCGGTTAATTAAAATTTGGCTTTTGCAGCCATTTAAAAGTGTACGCAAATTGTTCGTACAATTTTGTTTGACATTTTCTTACCTGATAGCTTCTATCATTTGCAGACCCATGTTAACACAATTAAATGCGTGATTCGGCCTTGATATGGGCATCCCAGAGACACAGTAGTAACAATCACCGAGAATTTTTATCCTCATGCACTGATTGTCCTGAACAAACAAATTTGTACATACTTTTAATGCATACCAAATGTGACATAAATATTCAACAAGATTCTGAAAACAGAGCTATACTATTTTGCTTCTAAAGCCGATTGTTTGATCGATTTGATTGTATTTACACAGTCTAACCAAAATCATTTTATTCTACTTGGATAAGTGCTTTGTTGCAAAAATGTTTATAACGTTTTGTTAATTGAATTAGCGAAAACAACAATTTACAGATATTTTCTTAAATTCAAACATTTTATTTATATTTTTATAAAAGCTAAAACTTTTCATACATTAAATTGATTTTATAATAATGCTTATTTTATTTTACAAATAATAAATCTGTGTTTTATCTGTAATTTTACATCGTTTAGTGTGAAACTAGAAATTCCTGTGAGTACCATTAGATAACCATAGTTTGCAGCTTAAATGAGTTTAATGTAATGTTGTTGTGACTGAAAGGCGCAACAAAACTCGTTAGAAAGAAAATTTTAAATTAAGCGCGTTAATTAGGGCTTTTCAACAGCAAAGATGATGGTATAAAAGATCATTAAGCGAAATTTGTAAATGACTATTGAAATTTCTAATTTTTCTTTTTTATGCTTTTAATGAATAAAACATTTATTTTTTTTTTCAAACAAATAGTGTGTACAAGAATAATGTCAACATAAACTTATTTAGTTAAATAAAAAGTTTGAAAGCCAACAAATTAGATTTTATTGGTACGATTTGCGATAGGAAAATTGAATTCAGTATTGATTAAAGTTAATAGTGCAAATACTGTACAAAGAAGATTAGGTCAAGTTTGTTGGCCAAACTTGTTACATATTCTACAATAGTTTAACAAAATAATGTTTATTGCCTAGCGATTATAAATTAACAACAGTACGCAATTAATTTGTAATTATAAAAGTCAATTTAAAATTTTAAATTGCTTATTATTACGAAAAAAGTCATTTTTATATTTTCAGTATATGTTATTAAAAATTTTGATTTTGTTTTGATGTATCGATAGATACTTTTGATTAAACTTTAAATCACAGTTAAAACCAGAGCTGTAAAACAAAACTTGATTAAAAGATTCAAAAAACCGTCCAGCTTTTCAATCAAGCTCTAAAAGTATCAGTTTTATTTTCCCACAAGAGAGAGAAGATAAAAAACTGATGAAAAATCCCAACGCTATAAAGAGAGATTACGCTTCCAGATGAAGTTGTGTTCGCGCGCCTTCGTTCTGTTGTTCAACACGAGCAGATACCCTTTTAAACTTTATATTTTCGCTATGCAAGATGTAGGCGAATATTTGCTATTATGTTTGTCCCGTTTTAGAAAAAAAGAACAGTCATACAAATTTTGTTTTTTACAAAGAAAATAAAGTTCTATACATTTTAAGAGTATAGTAAATCTTAAAAGTAGTTAAATAAATACTAATTTTTATTTGTAAATTAATTGTGTGGAACGAAAATACTATTTTGATATTTAAATATGTATCTAAATTCGTATTGTTATAATTTAACGTCTCTATTATTATAATTAATACTACTGTAGCTAAATTTGTATTATTATAATTAATGTGCAAGAAACTGTTACTGAGACAAGTTTCAAGATGATCTCAATTTAAATTTATTGCAAAACAACAATTTTAATGCTTGAACAGATGGCTTTACTTCACTCGAATTAATCCAAAAATTTAAATCAAAGTTTAGTCAAGTTAACAAAAGTGTACTACAATTTTTGGGCATTTTTAAAGTTTACAAATTAACAATTACATAAATACTTTGATATTAAATTGTATGACTA
>JABFPM010000788.1:0-24930 GCA_022817325.1 Idris sp. 1 HC-2018 | reverse complement strand
ATTAAAAAAAAAAAAAAAAAAAAAAAAAAAAAATACAGCTAGATTTGTAAAGCGGTAACGCTTTTGCCTAGTATTCGGGATGTAGCGAGTTTAGTTCTATATAATATTAAAATATTTGATAGATTTTTTATAAAGGTATTTTGAATTAAGTTGAAATAAAAAAAAGCTGTAGACAATTTTAATAAAATTATTAATCAAATTTTTACTTCTTTTTTGTATATGTAATTATCATTGTTATATAACTAGTACGTGTGAAGAAAAAAAAGTGTCAGTAGGTAATACTAGCAAACGTTGATGATAATTACACATTTTTAATTATTTTCAAAAATCTCTGTAAATTAAATTTAATGTCCTGCTTTTTCATTTCCGTACAAAACATGTTATAGAAAGAGAATACCTTTTTTTATTTACTGAAAACTTACGTGTACAAGCATTAGTAAAATTTGAAGTAGGATGCTCTGAAATGTACATTAAATAATTACATGAAGTCATTTTAATTAAAATGATGATTTTTTTTTTCATTCGCAATTACATATTTTATATATTTTTTATTTTAGATATGTTTCACATTAATTAATTTACCGGAATATCGTTTGAAAATTTGTACAATTTAACTCTGAAACAAATTTTAAATTTCGTTATGTTATCTGTAACATTGAATATGAAATGATAACGTTTTTAAAATAAAATACGAATATTGAAGAACACATTTTATGTTTTCACATGTCGCACATGTAAAGTTAACATATGGTTATAAAAGGTTATCATATTATAATTTCTTTTATCCCATATTTCATTTCTTTACATGTGACATCTAATATTTAAGAATTATCGTAAAAATGAATATTATTTTTCTTCGGATAAAAATATAATGTTTTATGGCAAAAAAATTTATACTAAAATTCTACATCTTAAACTTAAATAAATAAATATTGAAATGAAATCTGAAAAATTATAATTGTTCCGTTAAAACTTTTACTTTACAATGTATGAAGTGAAATTCTTTTTATTTATTTTTTTTATAAAGCGAATGGTTTTTTGTGCAAAAAGAATCTTCATAAAAAAAGTAACTAATGAAAGTTGTAAATGCTTTATTTCTGTTGTATAATTCGCGCATATGACCTAAAAATTTGTCAAACCAAATAATAAAAGATTCACTTAACTCAGTAGTTTTGAAAACTGGTGTTTTGTTTTACTTTGTATCGTGAAATTTAATATTGGAATAATGTAAAATAATATTGACATTTCAAGTATTGAAAATACAGATTAATTAACGCTGTTGAGATTTATATGAACATGTGTAATATTATTCAAACAATTTCCAATTATTAAATTAGTATTATGTAAAATATAATTTAAACTATACTTTCATAGCAGCTAAAATTTCTTAAAAGAATTCTACAAGTGAATACTTTGACACTAAGTCTTGAAAAATATTGAGAAAAAATACATAAATGTCAATACAAGATTTTTACTTCATAAAAGTTTCCTTTTATTTAAGAAATGTGGTTGTAAAAAGGGTATAAAATAAAAATTTACATAATTTTTTTTTCATTTCAAAACTTTGAATGATAGATTTTGTAATTTATATTTTATACATGAAATAAAAAAGTGTAGTACAATAAATTTAAAGATGTATTTTTTTAAATTTATTTGATTTTTTTTGAATTTATCAACTCTACTTAAATGTATTTCAAAATGAAGCTTTATTTGTTTAAAATTTTTCATTCAGACAACGGTTTTTACAAGAGTAAGTTAAATTGAGAACGGACTTCAAATTGAGATTTACTCGTAATGATCGCAAAAAGAATTATAGCATTAGAGATTAAAAACAGAAAGCCGTAAAGTAAGTTCAGAATAAAATATATAATAATTCGAGACACAGTTTAATGTGTCAGCTAATTTATTTTCTTTTTCCATAATTTTTTCATCTGCAGTGTAAAAAAATGCAGGTGTTTTATTTTCTCAGTAATTAATTTAACGGGTGATTTTCTCATATTTTTTTAACATTTAATTATTTTCTTTGATAACAGGTCTTTGATTGTCTTACTATAATAAATTATAAGTTGAAATAAAAAATAATATATAGATATATTAAACTAATTAAGCAGACATTAAAATACCTTCATTGCAATTTTTCAATGTAGAGTTTAAAATGTTAAACAATAAGGCTCATTTTGAAATAATTTTTCAGAAAATTACTTTCATAAATGGGCATTCCAAACGTGCCACTACCCCAATAAATTCTTTAGCTGTCAAATTCAAGTTTAAAACTTTAATATTAATTAATATTAATATTTAATAAAATATAAGTTCATTTTACGTGAATTGGAAGCTTTTGAAATATAGAATAAAACAATAATTTATTTTTTTATTAAAATTTATTATACTGATGAAAATACGTAAATAAAAAAAGAAACTTTTTTTAAACTGATTTATTTTAATGGAACATAATTTAAAATATTATTTGAAATCTTAACTACAACATACTCGATTTCGAAGATGAGACAATATTTCTTTAATAAGATACAACTTTTAATAGTATTTACACAAATTTTCTTGGTTATAAATAACATTCGAAAATCAAATTGACAGTTCTTCATCTTTCTTCGTTATTTTCATAAATGTTGTATCTTATTAATGAAATATTTTCTCATCCCCGAAATCAAATATGTTGTAGTTAAGATTTCAAATAACATTTCAAGGTAGGTTTCTTTAAAATGTATCTGGTCGGATTAAACGAAAAAATTGTTTCTTTTGTTCTTTACGTATTTTCACTAAATTAATTAATTTTAATACAAAAACAAATTAATGTATTTTATTCTATATTTCAAGAGCTTTCAATTCATGAAAAATATATTTAAATTTTATTACATATTAATACGAAATTTTTAAATTTGAATTTGACAGCTGAAAAATTTTTTGGGGTAGTGGCATGTTTGACATGGAATGCTCCAAATTGTAAAAACAAATAAGTAAAAAAAAATTTTTACGAAGAACACATTTTGTTCATAAGATAAAATTTTTAACTCAAATTTAAGAAATACTAATTATAAATAATTACATGCTTTTTCTTTTTTATTGTGCATCAGAATAGCTTTCAAATGTTTAAATTGCAATACATTTAATTTTTCGTAACTACCACTTCATACTAATTTTGTTATAGTGAAATTATTCGAAAAATAAAATTAACATAAATTGAACTATGAAATACCATTATTTTCTGTTGCTACAAAAAATTTAATATACCAACTTAAATTTAATTTTTATGTGACATGTTTCATTTCTCTCTAATTGATGGAATAGGTCAGAAAATGTGTATGAAGGAAAATATAATATCTCTTTTTTATCATCTATATGTAAAGCTTGCAAATAACATATAATTTTTACGTAAATGAAATATTATAGTTTTTCACGTTATTCCATTATAGCTTTAAAATATAATAAATAAAGGAAATTGTGTTTTAGAATTCGTATTCAGCACTGCAAATTACTTTTTTTTCGTGAATTCGATTAAACAAGACTGTTTTGAATTTAAATCAAGAAGACACCAAATTATAAATTTAGATTTATAAAACCAGTAGGTTTTTGCCCTTCAGGAACATTTTAAATGATAAAAATGCAACAAATGCACAATATTTTTCATAAACAAATCTGAAGTTTACAATTTCATTTGTGAATTTAAAATTGTGTCAATACTGTCTTAAAATGTATAATTTATGAGTTTCAGTTGTTTAAAGTAAAATATTATTAAAATTAAAATATCACCTTCATGTTTGTAGAAATTGTGCGTGTGTAGTAATATATTTTGATATCTTGTTCAACATTATGCAACTCACTTTAATACTTTTTCGAGATATTCTCTTTTTATCCTTGTTTTGAAATATATAAGAACTACGTGATCGTTGGTGCATACGCGTGCTAATTTGCGACATGCATCGCGATGAAAGAAGCAATTTTTAACATAGTAGATGAAGTACACTTTCCACATGCAAGTACTTTTTGTGTATGAATAAGATATCGATTACAAGAGCTTTTTTCCCCTCGTTATTAAATAGTATGTATATTTATAATTTTTTCAAAAAACATTAAATTTTTTATAAACAAAAATTATTTCACATTTCTTTCTATTAGAAGGATTTTAAGGTTTTCATGATTTTCAACAACTCATACAGCTTTAAGTAGAAATAAATATTTTCTGAAAAATATTTGAATTAATAATAATTTACAAATAAAATTCTCAGTGAACATGATTATTTTAATAATATTAAAACAAAAATGTATTCATTCTTTCACTAGTATAAATTTTTAATCTATTTGCACTTTTTGTATTTCATTTAATAAAATGCAGAAATTAGTAATTCACAATCGAACTACTAGAGCAGAATAATAACAAAATTAAATCAATGAGATAATATGAAATTCAAGTGCATTTTTTTTCTCGACATAATTTCTGCAGCAAAACAAAAAACTGCTTATTTCAGTCTCTGCATCGACGATACGATTTATTTTATTTCATTTCTCTCATTAATGAGAATTTGTTGGTATACAAGCAAATAAATGTATTTCTCCTTTTTTTCACATCAATAAATGGCGCAAAACCAGGGTATTTCAACTGCCACCTTGTAAAAAGTTTTACGTGACAAATCAGGTACAGTAGTTACAGATCTTAATTACTCTTAAGAAAAGAAATTATGAGATACTCAAAGTTGAAAGATCCGTAATTCTGTTGAGGGAATAAAAAAAAAGTTGCAAACTTTTGTTATTCTATTTAGCTTTTAAATCGCAGCCAAGATTTATAAACAAATGTTAGAAATAACATTTCTCTTCCATTTTATTTTTTATTTTCCCATCGTAAAATTAATTATCTTACTGTGCAAATTAGAGAAATGAGTTTATATTATTAAAAGGCACCGTAATAATTGCAACGCATTATTTTATATGCACACAAAGGTATTGTTTGTACTAGTCATAATGAGCAAGACATTTTTCGTACGCAACATACGTATCGTACATTTAACGTAATTTAATTAAAGCTCAATCGACGTTCAAGAGTCCTTTTTTGTGATTTTATCCTGAATCCCATTTTGGCGTGTTAATTTGCCAAACACTTATTTTGTCGAATCTCATTTAGCCAATTCCATTTGCCGACACGAAAAAGCTATTTAGTGTTTCTAAGTTGCAATTCAGTTTGCTTACTATTTTCCAGATCATATTCCGCTGATAACTTATTTCAAATACATATAATTAAGGACCAAAGTTGCTTCATTAAATCATTTCTTCTAAAAGTGGTAATTATTTCTATATACTTTCCGCATTCAAAATCAGTTTATGAATAAATTTCACCGTATAATGTGATTGATGCGATCTAGTTTCTTTTTTTCAGTTCCAGTTGTCGCTTTTAGTTTAGCTGTACGTGAAACGTACAAACGTGGGTCTCCGACAAAATAAAGAACTTGAATATGATTTACATATGCAGATTGCTTTATAGGCCTATGAATTTCTCTACAATAACCACTCATGTTAAAGATTTTTCATTTGAGAAAGAAAGAAAAACAAAAAAAGGGTTCGCATGTAGAAAAAAATAAATATAAGTATAAAAGAAATTGCAAATGAACTAATAATAAGCATATTTGTATACATAATATGAGGCGAGAGTCTTGAGCCACACAATGAATATAAATAGAAACAAAATTTGCCCGGTTTCGTGATCTGTATAAACACATCAATTTATATTCGAAAAATGAACGGCTGCTATTATAATCCGCAGGATCTGGTGGGCCGAATGTTCCCATTTCCCTGACATTTCTTGCGTTTTATGTCAAAGCGATCAAGTTTATTTTATGACGACTTCTTTTTCATTTATTTTGAGATTTGTAAAAAAAGGTAGAGAAGTTCTTTTGAATTGGAAGGCAGCGTTCCGATGCTTTCGTGTGTACATGAAAATGTACGTGCATTACGAAAAAAGCCAATACGAAAAAAGGCATTGTAACTTGTGTGGAACAAGCAAACTTATATAAATGTAATATTTATATAACATTCTATGGAAAAATGTCGGTGAAATTATTTACCAATGTAAAAATGTCTTTGAGAAAACTCAAATTTCCTTTTTGTAATTTCCTAAACTGATTTTGGCTAAATTAAAAAATAGAGAAGAAAACTTAAATTTGTTTTTTTAGACATAGAAAATTGAGATAATTTATTACATTAATTTCTACACTACAGACATTTTTTTCAACTATTAATTTTATTTGCAATTCAAGTTTATTGATAATTATTTATTTACGCTTTTGATCTGGATCATTTGCAGTTTTTTTATTGTATAATGAAGCAGCTCACTTCGTATAGCCTGCGGACAAATATAATCGATTGACAGTAGTACAGTTCTATACGTGTGATGCAATAAATTGTATTCCTCGATTTAGCGTTTGATAACAGATGGGCGTTATAATTGATGTACAAAATAATCATTGAAATAGAAACTAATGTAGTGTATTTTAACAGTGTATTCAATTTTCTCATATTCGAGAACGAAAATAGTCAATCAAATTATCATTTCCTATCAACATCGTCAAAATTTTATGAATTTTACAAACTAGAAATAAAATAAAAAAAGTCAAAGAAAAAGGATTTGGTTATTGAGTAGCATGGAAAACTGAGTTTTGAGTTGACATGACAAATTTCATTGCGAAAATTGTATACTCAAACAAAAGTTCATTTTTTCGGAACATTTATTGAATTACTAAACTGACTTTTAGCGTTTCTGTTAGAAAAAAGAAAAACATGAAATACAAGTTCAGATCAAATTTATAACGAAGCTCTCTATGTTTTTTCAAAGACAAACGAAAAAATTGGTTGATTCTTTTAGAAAAATGTAAATGTGAAAAACTGCAATATATGTGTATGATATCAAAAGGGTTCTGTTGATTTCATCTTTGAGTAGAATTGGGTCGTTATAACTTTTAGGTAAAGGAAAAATAACTCGACAAAGAATATTGTCTTGGGATAAAAGGGGACAAAAAGTTTGAGAAAGCATTGTTCTTATCAGTTTATCAGAGAAAATGGTTTCTGAACGTAAAACAGAAGACGCTCGCGGCTATTTCGATTTCTTTGTTTTATTTTAGCGCTCAACACTTTTTTCTGGATAATTAAGTTATAAAACTGCTTGACAATCAAGAGGTCTGTTACTTACAGCGAGAAACTGGTCGCTTTTATTTTTATTGTAACTCGCAATTATATTCTGGGTTTCACAAAGTGTGTAGCTACTTTTACACATTATATTTAGTTGAGTCATTATTCGTACAACATTTCTGATACTTTTACAATACAAATTGCATCAAAACTCATCTGAAAGTATGCAGACAGTACTTTTTTAAATTTCATTTCACAAGTTAAATTGTCAAATTTTATTTATCAAATTTTAGAATAACTTTAACTGCTAAGCCACAATATCTATCTGATTTATCACTATCTCTGTTTTCACTTTGTAACTTGTTAGAGCGAAACATTTAAAACAAACTTTAAAATAACACCATGCCTTTGAGTATGTTAAAATTAATAAACTTTGATATTCTATTTAACAAAGAATTTTTATTAACATAAACAATGCTAACAATTATAAAAAGTTTAATTTACATATTGTTTTTGCATAACTTTAACAAAGTTATAAATTAAAATTTCACTTCATAAAGTTGACAAATCAATTTGATATTTTATGAAATATTACATTTTTAATTTTACTTAAAAAAATTATTATTATAATCAATTATATAATTATTTGAAGTTTCATAATTAAAAACAATGACAATTTAAATATAGTTTTTCAATTCATTTTCAAAGTTATGATTAATATCCGTACAATTTTCATTCATCAACAAAAACGACTCGCTTGAATTCGCTTACTTTGTACTTTAACCGCAACAGAATAACTTTGATCTTGTTGTGAGAGTCTCAGTATTTTGTGCTGAACTAAATTTTGTCTAAAGTCGTTTTGAATAAGACGTTGAGATATATATATATATATATTGTTCGCGTCAAGTGTCTAACTTTATTAAATCTTCTTTTTCATTATGCTTTCAAGGTGTTTTGAAAAATATCTTACAAGAGTTCATTTTCCTATGAAAGCTAACATGTAAATCTAACATCATTTTGTCGAGCATTACACGAGAACTAAGTTTCACCTGTCGGACAAATAAGTTACCGCAACAGTTTACAGCACTACGCTGCCAAGATTAGTTAAACTTATTTGTTGATTTGATTTTGTGATATACATGCAAATTAATTTACAACTATATAAATGTCAAATACTATTAAATTCTAATAAAAGTTATTCTATAATAGCACGATCTTAATTATGTAAGTGACATTTTAAATTTATCAAGATTTAGTTAAATTTGTCAAGTGTACTTGTAAAAAAGCACTCTATTTTTAAAGAAACACTTTAAAACGCGACCCCTGCTCTCGTTTTAAAACAACAATAATCTGACCAGAATATAGTCATTATAAATAATATAGTAATTTTGAATCAAACTTTAATGAAATTTTAGCTAATGAAAAGATATGATTAATTTGATTAATGTTCATTTAATTTATAACTTTGGTTTAACATCATGTGAACATTAAATATTCATGAGCTAAATATTTATTTTGCTCAGACAAAATAAAGCATACATTGTAGAATGACGAAGATTTTAATCAAGAAGCTATTAAGAACTTTCATTGAAAATATAATTGCTTAATGTTGAAAAAAGTGTTAATTAATAAATTAATAATTGATTCTTCGGAGACGAATTCAAATTAATTAAAAACTGGGTTTGTTTCGTCGGAACGCTTATTGTTTTGTAAAATTTAGACATTAATTTATGATGTTAATATAATTGTTTCATGTAAACAGTGATTCATAATTTAGATTCTTAAGAAAATTTACAATATATGCGTTACTAATTTTATGACATGAGAATTCAAAATATTTATGTTCTCACGAAAAAACTAAGTCCGACTAAAGCCATAAAATCTTTCAAAACTTAAAAAACTGCAATCATATGTTTACTTCCGTTGAAAAATGATTTTTGACACTTTCGTTACATCTGACCCAAAAATTGTCGTCGAGCACCGTGAGGGTCATTTAACTTTCACTTTTTTAAACACCGATTTCAAAGAAAACGAAAGTGATGTAACTCGCGCGCACACGCTCCTACGTCGACTTGGCCTTTTTTTCTTTCCAAACAACTAATAAAACGTCATAGTTTTTCTGTAATATTTTAGGGCACGAGTTTTTGGGAAAAGCGGGATTTGTGAAGGCGGTCCGAGAGTCGTAATCAGCAATTTTCGGCTGCTTCAATTTTAGTCTTTTCTAGTGTCTCAATCTAGAACAGAAATTTTACCAAAGTATCTTTTCCTCGTCGGATGTTGATACTTTGTGCATTCGTTCCAATTCTCACACAATCATACATTTTCCAAAAGCTCGTTTCTGCCCTTAACGTCATCCATATTTTCGGTGGTTTTTTATGCCTTTGAGGCTTTTCCACTCAGAGCCAATAAAAGATTTTTATATCTTTGGCTCAAAAATATTTGTTTTTATTAAAAACTCTTTCTCCAATCCAGTAAAAATTCAATATAAATTAAAAAATTCATATACGAAAAAATAGAGTTGGATGTTTGTTTTATAAAAATGAGCTTTCTTTGCGATAAATAAATTTGCTTTTAGAAGACTGGAGAAGATATTTTATGTCTGGGTTAAAATACAGTATTGCGATTTATTTTTAGAAATCATAATTTAGTGTTATAATTTTGTTAAATCTGTTATATTTTGTAAAAACACCAGTAATTAAGATTAAATTAATATCTATATTTTTAACATTGAAATGTATTGTAAAAATAAACTGGTGCACGAAATTGCAATTAAAAATGTTGCAGATTAAAAATCAAGACCATTTTTTAAAAACAAATCTGTTAAAGTGAATTACATTTTTTGATAGAATCACATATGACGTTGATAAATTATTTAAGAGTACAGCTATTTCTCGTCACTCAGCAATCTTATGACATTTTACGGGCAATTAAAGTTAAATGATTTTTTTTAGTTGAATCCTTGACCCAGAAGCAAGACTTAATTATAAGACTAAGATCATTTTCCCAGATATATCACAAAAAAGCTTTACTTTATAAATTTGATGAAATTGTATTATACTCAAAAAAACGAGCAGAAATTTGATTAATTAAATTTTGTATTTAATTAAATTTAAAAACATAAATTTCTTTTAATGAATTTTGTTAAATGTTTTTACTTTTCTGATTGCTATGTTATTGGTGAATGAAATAGCACAAATATTTAATGAAGTGGCCAGCGAAAAAATAATCAGAAGACTTTGCATGTTTTCTGCTTAATTTTTAAAGTTTCAAAGTTGTAATTAAAATTTAAACATTTGAGTCTTTAATATTCTCGTTTAAATCATTTCTTGTTTTTTATCTTCAAATTTCATCAAACTTTTTCGAACGAATAATAGATTCTAGTTGAGAACTTACAATGTTGCTTCTTTTTTTCAAACAAATGTTTTGTAACATGAGTTGGGGTCAAGTTGCTTAAACATTTAATTTAAGCTAAATCTTTTCATGCAAATCAAAAGTCTCCGTTGGTCCAGAAACTTGAAATACTCTAGTTTTCATTTCAGAATCAAGTTGATGTATTTTAAAAGTACTCTCTCTACAAATAAATTACGCGCAGCAAAAAAATTGATAACAAAATTACAATGATCATTTTGATGATGGTGAAGGTAGTTAAATAAATTGATAATTGATGGAAGATTTTGTTAACAATACCATTTTAAGTTTCAAAAATATGATAATCAATAAGTAGAAAATAATATGAAAATAAAAGCTGAAATTTATGTATATAATTTATTGTAAAAGACCAAATATTAAATCAAATGTTGTTGCAGTTATTTTTTTCATATATAAAACGACTTACGTATTTAATTTCATCCTAACAGTTCCAATCGATCAGTAAATGCGTCACAAATAATCACTGGAAACAAACAACAATAATTTTGAAGTGTTCATTTTCCACATTAAATTGTTGTATTGATTTTGAATAAATGAAATAATTTTTGAAATACCCCGATAACGATATTTCATTATCTTTTATAATTATAATTTAATGAACTATTAAAATGTATTTTGCTAATCAGTTTTAATTTTTAATCGCATAATTTCCAATTTGAATTAAGTAAAAATTTGAGTGCGTTAAACTCACTTTTCAGATTTATTTTGTCTTTTCTCATTCAAATCGACGTGCCATTCATTATGTGAAAATTTTCTATAAACTGTTTTTAAAGTGAATTCAAGTATAATTGAAGTGACTACTCTGGCAATTTCAGCAGAAAATCGAATCCAAATCTGTATAACGAATTGATTATTAATAAAACATTAGCCATGAAAAATAAATTGAAATTAAGGCGATTATATTATATAAGGGAAAATCTATCGGGTATTCCGCATCGGTGTTCTGAAAATAAATCTCAAACCGAATTATCCTAATCGCGGTGCAACTAAAACCGGGCCAATGATAGTCGAAAGTCCGCGTTCATTGTGAACTTATATACAAGAGCATCCCCGGTGAAGAACGGACTGGCTTAATTTGCCTAGACAATGGAGGAAAAGCGAAGCGCATTTGTTACATATGTATTTATTCGGCAGTTTTTCTTCTTCATTGTTATTTACGGGGCCGTCGAAATGCTTCCTTTTGAAAGAGAAAGAAAATCTCGCAAAGATTTTTACGAGTTTGATTTATCTTGAAAACAAAAGTTAGAGTTGTTAGTCAAGTGCGGAATTGTGTCTATTTTTTTTTACCTTTCAATTCACGTTAATTGTTTATGTGCAATTAGTGCCTGCTTTTCTCAGAGTTAATTGTAACATGAAATTGTCATCGAATAATAGCATCACAACCAAATCAATAAATAAACCAAGTTCGGGTAAATGTGCTGTTGTAACGCGTTTCCGCGAGATTTGCATAGATTAATATTTAAGGGATGGAAAAAATAATATTCTCGTAAAATAAAAAAAATTAATAATTTACGTTCTTCACTGCATTGGGAGTTAAATTTGGCATGTTGTTATAGATTTTGTGAGATTATAATAATTCATACTGATTATAATAATTTATTCAGATGGATTTATCTTTCAAAATTTCACTTGTTTCATTTTAACATTCAGTGTCTTGTTCATTAGAGTAATTAAGTTTGAAAAGTTGAGCGGAAGCTTGTAAATTATAAATTAAGACAGAAACAAAGTAATAATTTTACGTGATTGTGTAGGTGGATATTTTTTATTTGATTAAAGTTAATAATTTTTAATAGCCTGTAAAACTAGGCTTCATATTCTGTCAAACATTGTCAACGGTAAGAGCATTTCAAGATTCTGATTTAAAAAATTCATTGGATTCGGCAAATTCTTTCAATTTAACGTCTCTGATATTATGGCTGAAGAGGAAAATAGATTATTATTTTTAAATAAAATGAAATAATGTAATTCAAAAAAACCGATAAGCGAATTCAAAGAAAGTTGAATTTAACCCATTATTGAAATTATTGCAAGCCCATTATACCTTAAATTGTCTTTGACATTTTTACAATCTTAAAATAATAAATTCAGTTTTTATACGACATTTTGAACGAGTTATAAAAGAAAAACAAATTATCCTGCAAAATCTTCTTGAGTTATAAAAATTATTATGCTTATGTTGGGAATAAATTTAAGTTTTGATTGTTAACAAACATTGTGACAATGTATATCTTCGTTATCCTATTAATAACTTTACCATATTGTTTAGTATGTATATTGAACGTACACAAATTACATTGAGTAACAACGTTACCAACAAGTTTTGAGTTTGTTTATAATGAAGAATAATATTTCATGTTTGACGTAATAACAACTTTAACTTTTTCCGCCATTTTAAAGTATACATTACAAAAATAGTATTTTAATGAAATAATTTCTCAGAATGTTAAATATTGGCATATTTTAGAATTTAAATTGTGAATATTTTGCATCGATAACAAAGTTTTGCATCGCTTGCAAAATCGAATTTTACAAAGTATTCTTACGGATTTTATTTCTATGTGCAAACATACAATGATTATTTATAATTAATCAACATTTTATTTATTTTGAATATTATATTTTTAAATTAATAAATTTATCCTGAAAATTATTTGATATCAAAAGTACCCAAAATTAATTAAGTCATACGTATTTTAAATCACAACCACTTGATATCGAAAATTAATAGCGCTGCTAAAACAAGTCGACGGTTTATTTTCATATGCTAGTCTCTCTATAGATTGAAAATTGGATCATGAAATTGTTCCTTTCAGATAATTTACGTTTATTTTACTTTGGCAATTCTCGCCAAACTATATTCGTATATAGTTTATACAGTGAATATTAATACCCCAAACTTATCGGAATTGGCATGTGTGAACGAAACGAATAATGTGCGAAATATACAACTAAGGCAAGTATTTAGAAAATTTAATTAATTAATTAACTTCAGAAATTATTATTTTGTGTCATCCACATAAATTGCAATTGTTTTGTCTCACAGTCTGAGTTCAAAATGATTTTTCTTTTTGTTTTTTTGTAAAATAACTGCATCGTTGAAAAATAATAAACAACCAAATAGAAAACAGATTATTAGATTGGGATAGTTTGATTTTATTATTATTATTATATAATTTTTTTTTAAAAAGAAGAAAATTGGATAATAATGCAAGCGTAAAATCAGCAGAAAATTCAAATAAAAAGAAATCTATAATACTGCAAACGATACAATTTCGCAAACTCATTATAAATATACTTTATTTTATTGATTGTCCCGTTTTAATTCTTATTTTATCAAGTATCGTATAAAAAAAATTAGTGTTTTATAAGATTTAATACTAAATTATAAAATACTTGAAATTTCAAAAAATTTACGACAATTGGAAATGAAAAAAAATCAATGAATTAAAACATATTTATTTTCAAAATAAAAAAATTATTTATCATCAGTGTATAATATTTTTTGTAAAATAAAAATGCTTTTAGCATTTACTGGTCGGCGAAAACTTGAAAGTATTTTCAAATTCATTTATTGCATTTTAGTGCATCTGGTTTTGTTACCAATTTAATCAATTGAAAACAGTTTTCGATGCAAAAGCGGTACTGTGTATGCCATATAAAAGACATTTACGTTACCTATACGACTGCTTAGGACATTCACTAAAAGTTTTGAAAATCGCAAGCACGAGGAAGCACGGATAAAACATTAGGTTTGGCCGCAGAACTCCGGCCCTTAGAATGGTTCAAAGGCCATTTGATAATCTCGTTTTGGCGGGTCTCGTAAATTCTTCATAGATAAGCATTGATCGTCTTTTTCGTTCGAAAGGTCGGATTAAAACGGAAAACAGATATTGGAAATCGAAGGTTCTTTGTTTAAACAATTCAAACACATCGAGACAAACAAAATTTTAAATCAGAGTACTCATCTTTTTTTACTGATATCTATTTTAACTTCATCTGTGTTATTATGTTTTCTGTTATAAAATATATACAGCAAAAATCATTACATTTATTAGCTTTCTCAATTCTTTAATGCTGAATTTTTTAAATTTTTCAATAAATAATTTGTTATACTTACTGAAATGCTAGAAAACCGAGAAAAATAAAAAGAAAGATAAAATTCCGTGTTTATCATATATGACACATCAGGCAACAAAGAAGTAATAAAATATTATGTTAATACTATTAATATTAAACTCAATTTTCGGTTATTATGGTGTCATTTAGGGGCCAATCTGGGTCTTTTGGAGGGCTTTGTCATTTCGAGATCATTTTGGAGTCATTTTAGTTTCATTTCGGGATCACTTTGAGATATTTGTGAGGCAACATTGGGATCATATTGGAGTGGCTTTAGTACCATTTTAAAGTTATTTTTAAATATTTTGGGTGAATTTTTGGAGTTGCAAAAATTTTATCCGCATTTGTGGTAGACCGATCGACTGACAGACATACAAACCCGGGCGAAGCTGGAGGTTTTCAGCTAGTATATAATAAAATATAAGTTTATTTTTCATGAGTTGAAATCTCTTGAAATATAGAATAAGCTATAATTTGTTTTTGTATTCAAATTCATTAAGTTGATGAAAATAGGTAATTACAAAAAAAAGATATTTTTTCATTTAATCGAACGAGATAAATGTTAATGAAACATATCATGAAATATTATTTAAAGTTTTAACTGCAACATATTTGATTTCTAAAACAGAACAATATTTCATTAATAAGATACGACGTTTATGCCAAGTACGTAGTAAATATTATTAAATGTTGTATGTTATTAACGAAGCATTCGTTCCATCACGTAATAAATTAATGTTTTTCGTATATGTATTTGTTTGTTAGACTTCAAGCAATACGATGATATTGTGTTTTATATGCGTAACTCTTAGCGGTTTTATAATTATTTGAATATTACATACTCGGCACTTTTCTAAAAGTGCTTATTTTTTGTATGCAAAACGAACAAAATCATTATGATATAATTAAAAATCACATGCATAAATTGTACAGTTTAATAGTTTAATTTTCATAGAACATGTACGTGACATAAAAAGTTAAAATTTATCAAAAATTAAAACGCAAACATAATAAAAAAGTTGTTGTATTTTATATGACACGTTCGGCGTTGAAGAGTTAACTTTTTTCTGTACACAAAATGCGGATTCAAATAGAAATTTTTGAAGGCGCTAAAATGAGCAATCAACATAATTCGAGTTGAATTAATGAATGGTATCGCGATATCGTGAAAGTAATTGTAGCTTTACAGTGACATTAGTCGTGTAACGTGTAATTCACTTTTATCTAGTAATTACGTGCATCCCTTTTGGATCGTTGATACAACGATAATTGCGAAGTTGATAGGCTCGAAAATGGAACATTTATCGAATGTTTCCGTTCTAGGCTGCGAATTGTGTATAAAATCGAGGTTTCGCAGGGCTTGCTGTTGCAATTGTTCATTTTACGAAACAGTGCATGCAAACTAAACGCTGATTGCAATATCGTGCGATGAGTGCTTATGTCAACATCACTACTGCAAGCGCTCATCCGGAAGGGACAAATTCCTGTCTTACATACGATTTGTAGTTAATCGTTTTGCCAATTATTTTTTTCCCATGTTTGTTTCAATGTTTTTATTATTACATTTCCATTAAATATGATACACACATGTTTGTATCATTATGTATTCCTTAAAATAGAAAAAAATATTTCCTTTTTGTGTAAAAACTTAATTAATTTTAGTTGAACACATTTTAGATATAATTTTTTTTAATATTTGCGTAGTTTTTTTGCATTTTATCAGAACAATGAAAAATTGGGGCTACTTTTTATTATGAAAATTTTCTCGTATACTTTTAGATTTTTTAATTTAAATATGGTAACTTGAGCTTGAATTTGATACAGATAAAGGTTGAATATTTTACAAAAAGATGTGGATAATACTATTCAGTGACGCCTGCACTGGATTAATAAAAGTTCAGTCTGTATAGAGCAAGTTTAACAATATTTAATATTGTCGTCATTAGATTTTTCATTATAAAATCATGGCCTTTATTTGAATCTTATTTTTTGTTTAGTTGGGTTTTATGTAAAATTGACATTTTATTTTCATTACTCGTAAGCTTCTTTTATATTTACGTCACTCTGTTAATTAAGAAAATTTTCCATGAACAATATCGTATTGTTTTGCAAATATTAAAGCCCTTACGTATACACCTTGGTAACTTTCTATTCTTCATTTTTAAACAAAATGTTACATTAATATGAAATTTGTTTCATTAGAAACAAAAATAATCACAATTTATAACAAGAAAATGACGTTTTGAAATAAGTAATCAGAGCACAGCGCGATATTGAAATTGTGTATTCCCAGTTAAATAAAGGTTTCACAGAAGAATTTTCTCAACAAATAGAATTGAAAATCAGTTTTCATTAGCAATTATTTTTTAAGTAAACTATTCAATATTTTAATTAACTGAACGAATTATAACACTTTACTATTGATAATTAATAATTTTTTTAAATTGAAAATTGTATAAATTGATAGATATTTAATGAACTTGTTTGTCAAAGTGAACAGTTATTTACAGAAAGTCACAAATAAAAGCTAAAGATAGATCTGTCCCTATTACTGAAGACGTTTTTTACAAACAAAATGTCAGATGGTTGCAATGCATTATTTAAAAGTCATATCCTGTCAATGATTGTAACCTGGGTTAACCTTTGATTATAGTAAAAGTCAAAAGCCTTTATACCAGATGTATCATCTATAATGCATTGCAACCAATAAAGTGTGGGTTTAGAGTGAAAACAAAAATAATAAATAGGTTAAAGAATATATAAAATTTAAGATCAATTTAATGTAATGCATTACTTTATCAATAAGTTCAAAAATACTAAAAGTTTTTTTCATTATTTATATTTTGTTTTCTATTTATTAGCATTAAATTTGTTCTTTTCATTAATCTCTTTTAGAAGAAAGAGGTGAACGAAAAAAGCGATGATAACTTCATCAACGGCTTCATAAAATGGAACTTTAATCAATATAACGCGGGTAAAAGACTTCCACTGGTGTTTCTCAGTATTTGCATTTTGATTATACCCTCTGTTCCCTGTTTTTTGTCCCGAACTGGAGAAAAAAACGCCATATCACAAAGCAAACATTTTTCGTTGTTTCTTCAGGAGTAAATTTAAAGCAAAACTTCAAACGTTTTCCAATCGAAAATATATGTTGAGCAAACAAGAGTAATCAATTTTTGCTACATTAATTTTGGACACAAAGTTTTATCCTTGTTTGTAAGAATGTTACAATGAAGAGTGAGAGAAGACAGAGAAAAAAAGTTACGCACCATGAAAGATGCATGAACAGTTTTTGAAATTACACAAATAGCCGCGTAACTTGAACGCCGGGCATTTTTGCAAAATATTTCGAATCTTCCGACGAGATTTCAATTTTTCATGAAGCCGCATGAAACTTTTGCCGTCGCAGCTCATTTTCATACGTTTTTCTTTCTTTCTTTCTTTCTTTTTCTAGAATTCAAAGCCCAGATTTCTTTTACTTTTTTTTCACGTCACCGTGCAAAATTTGCGAGAAAACTTTTGCGGCGCATAATCGCGTGGATTGTAATTTTACGTATTTGGTAGCGGGATTTTGCGCTCCACTGACGGAGGTCGCACGAAATGAATATAGAATTGGTCGATCGGTTGGCCGGCACGTCGTTTTGATTAGATTATGCTGGCCGATTTTGACACTCAGTTGGGATTGGAATTCCCGTTTCAATTCGGTTAAACTCTTTTCGTTGGCGTATATATGGTTGGACTTGAAATAACAATTTCTCTGTTAACATTTAATTAATTTATGATAGAACGTTTTATTATCAAAATATAAATACAAAGAATTCGGGGATATTTAAATAGATTAAAAAAAAGCTTGTTATAAATTAAGTCGACGTTACATTTACCTGAATGTCAATTAATTTGAATACATTTGCTGGAAAAGGGAAAGTTAAATTAAATATAATCGGAAAATTTAACAGTGGTCTCACCTTACCAAGCCTTTATATAGTTAATTAGTAGCTTTGACTTCCAATAGATATTTTCACTGCCTTCCAACTGACGGTATTTACTTAATCTAATGACGGTTCGATTGAATGATGCGTTCTTGTTGAATGCAATTCAAGTTGGGCTCTACTGCTTCTATTGTTAGTTAACTTTACAAACGAGAAGTCGAAATAGTTTGTTTATGGAAAGCTGTAGTTCTTTAATGAAATACATTGAAAATGTTCGAACCAGTATTTTGGTAATGACTTTAAATGAAAATAACGTGAAAGTAATGAATAAAATTATCATAAATATTGAATATTAATCAATGTTTGCTACTTCGATACGGAGAAAACATTTTTTTTTCGATAGAGTATAATTTAATTTGAAAAGTTTGAAAACTGAATGAAACATAGAATAAAATTTACAAGTATAAATTTCAAAGTTAATAAATTGAATCGAAACTCGATGATGCTATTCAATTCGATTGGATTTGTTTCACCGTGATTCACATATTAAATAAAATTGTTCATCGACTATTAATCCAAAATTTTAAAAGCATTTGTTTTAAAAATTTAATTTCAAAATAATTATTTTGGAATACTAAATTGAAAAATTTGTTGATGAAAATAAATTAAACTATTATCTGAAAGTGAAATTTATTTAGCTTACTGTTGGGAGAATATAAAATATTCGGTAAAAAAATGTCTATAATAAACGTAAAATACATGAAAATTATTGACTTTTTTCAGAAACTATAAACTGTTTATTTTTAAAAAAAGTACAGGACAATCCAATTAAACTTATTAATCTTGATTTCCGGAGTATGAATAATTTAATCTTACTCCTTTTCTGACTTTTATGCACTGCACGCTGTAGAATTAACAAGTTTATATTAACTTTTACCAAAATATTCACGTAATTAAAATTTAATAAAAAAATTAATCATTTAAAAGTTAAATTCGTTTAACCACCTCCTTGAAATATATAATGTAAACTGAAATTTCTTGAAATTTAATTAATTTTTTTAAATAACATGAATTATTGAATAGTATACAGAAGTTTTTTCATACCAATTTGAATTTTTATTTAAAAAAAACGCTTTAGTTTTTATCACTGAGAATAAAAGAGGGACAGTTATAGAAAAAGTCATGCTGCTATTCTTAAATGCGATATATATAATTTAATTGATCTTCTTAGGAGTGGTCAACAGAAATGACAGCAAAACAGAAATGATCATAATTGATTTTGAAATGTTTTCTACAGATCGTTGACATCATTTTATAGTTACGGATAAAGAGATCTAGAATTGAAAAGCGTTGATTGAAAAGCACGCGATTTAATGCTCCGTTTCACCCTTTAACAAGATCTTTATTTATACTCAGACTTCAATCAGAACGTGGTGATGCTTTACATGATTTAATCGTCTAATTAATTACACATAGGAATTTACGAAGACGTGTTACCCGACGCAGTGTCAATAGCTCTTCTACTTAATTGAAATCTCTTAAATAAATGGTAAGAAAAAAATTACGCAGATTTTTCTGTGCAAATTTTTATCGTAAATTTACAAATTCACAAGTCATGTTATTTGTCCACACAATTATTTTCAATTTTAGCATCAAAAGTAAATAAATAAATTGTAACCGAAGAAGAAGAGAAAAATTGTATCTTTAAATATTTCGAAAGATTTATAGTTTGCAAATAAAATATCATAGCAGCCAATCAATCAGATTTAACAAATAGAAGTTTTGCGAAATTTATTTATTTACACTTTTCTTTTCTTCGCCGATAAATTGATACTGTATGAGCAATTCTACAGATAATTTCTCTTTAGCGGTAAAAAAAATCGAAATTTTTTGGTCAGTAGGGACATTTTCGGGACCATTTTTTTCTTGTTTGTTACCCTCTAAAATGGGCAAGAATTAGTCGTGGCATCTGAAATTTCAAGGATGAAACCCTTAAATATGCAATTTCTATTTTTTTAGATCCCGCAGAGAGCAGCAATTAAAAAATTATTATAAATAGTCTAAAATACATTTTATGTAATAAGGAAAATTGAAATAGTATTTCTGTTGAAATATCTTATCTCACATTTCCTTTTGAGCACTTGTAATAGTCAACAAACTATTTAAATGGCTTATTTTTTAATTTCTTAATTTTAAAATAAGGTACCATTGATTAAAATAGTAAAAAAGTACATTTTTATTATTTATGATATATCATATTTTCATTAAGTAAATAAAATAAATGAAAATTACTTTATTTATTTTTTATATATATTTTTTTAAATGGTTTTAATTAAATTACAAAAAATTGATTAATCAGATTGCAAATTTAAATGTCATTTATTGTAGTATACAGACAGGTAAGATATTTTTCTCACCACAGCTTAGCGCTCTTAAAAATGTTAGTTTTACTTAAAAATTCAAATAGATGGCACAGATTTACTGTTCAGTATTTTTAGGAAATAGCTGTTTTTATAAATTGCTCGTGTTTATTGTTTTCTGATTACAAGAACCAGTTTCCATCGGCTTTTAACATTAATTTGGTTTTATATAATGAGGAAAACATAACTTTATTAAGACCTAACCTGTATTCCAAAAAATTATCAAAACAACTTTTAAGTTAGCTATTTTTTGATTTTCAGTAACATTAACTGAATCTGGTTAGTATTTCATATCATTTATAAGAAACACAATTTTCATTTAAACTTAACCTATCCGTTAACACCTTATTGATAAATAATTTCCATGCACTTATTATACACAATTAATTTGTTTAAATTTATAATTCGAATATTCTAATTTTAAATTGAAACTATAAATATTGTTATAATATTTATTAAATTGATTATTTTTTTCAATTAAAGTTCATTTTCTTATATTTTTATCTATCTTTTATTTTATGGATGTTATGAAGTTCATCAATGACAGATTTGAAATTAGTTAACATACGAGGAATCAATTGGAAATGTGTTAAACTTAAACAATATTCATTTTAATTCTACGTTGGAACCATAAGTATTTTTATTTAAATTATTAATAATTTTTGTATTAATTAAATGAATAAGTAAAGCGTATTTCTAAATTTGTGTAAATTTTTGTCTCAGATATTACTTTTGAATTTTATAACAATAAATAACTAATTTCTATTAGTTAAAATTAATTCAAATTGATACACCATCAATGACAATAATAACAATTAATTCAAAAAAAAAATTTGATCAAAAATAATGAAACAAAAATTAGGCCTCATAAATGATGCAATATCTGACGGCATCGTTAACGATTTTTCACTTTCATTGTTAACAAACGCAAATTGATCGTCAGATAAACGGAAACCGACTTTTTTGTTTCTACTTGTCACTTCACGAGGCGCTTGAATTTGGCATAACACTTGAGTCGGAAAAACAATTTGCACATCAGGTGTCGAAAAAGAGATTTTCCATTTCTGGACAAGAAATTGACCGATAATAAACCGTTTATAACATTTTCTACTTTTCCAGAAAAACTACTTTTTACCGTAAATTACAACAACCCAATCTCCAAACATATATTCCGGTGGCGATTTTAGAAGAGCAGGAGAAGACTGTTCAAAGTTTTCATTTGAGTCATAAGAGATGAAACTTTTCTCTAAATTAAAATAAGTACAAGGATTAATAAAAATGCATTCACCGCATGAGAGGTATCGAAAATTGAGGGCTTTCGGAGTAGCTTTGCTCCAAGAAATCTGGTTCACAGAAGTTTTGCGATAAGCAGTAAGTACTGTCGTTGGAATGGATTTGTCTATTGCTCGAATATCTTCTTCAGTGACCAAATAAGGTTTGATGGTAGTTTTCTTAGAGTAAATAACATTTACCATGTCCTGTGCACAGATAACATCAGTGCCACCTGAAACGTCTTGGTCACACATGGCTTTTGAGTTGCCACCAACTGCATCCGCAGCACTTTTACCGTGCCCAGCTCCGAAGAAATTCCATGTTACATCCTCCACTTTTAGAGCATTAAGAAAAGTATAGAACAAATAAAAATTAATTTTGTTCTTATACTGAGTGACGAAACCGTCAATTTGAAAATGCAATTTTTTAATATGGGGATGTGATTCTTGCAAATTTGTCACTACAGGTTGAAGCAAAGCCCATACAGCAGCTGCATCATTACGCAAGCAATCAGAAATACAACAAAAACCTTGGAAAATAAATGTGTTAAGTTCATTTTTTAAATAAACCCCACCTGTCTGCAGCGAAACCTGTTTTGTGGATGCTCCAAAATGTGCGCTGTGAATTTCCGCTCCGTATTTGCAAACGTAATTTTGCGAAAAATCAATTACGATGTACGCCTTGCCATTTTGCACGTTATTTCTAATAGCGGTCATTTCGTCGAACTGATGTTACGCATCATACATGTGAATCAAAAATTTGAGCAACATTTCATTCAGAGTTGATGCTAATTCAGAAATCGTACAAGTAATTTTTTGTTCGTTGTCACTTTGGCGTTGTACATTTTATCTTTAGCACCTACTCTGGTAACTGATTCTGTAACCCAAGAATAATAAAATGTACTCAAAGCTGAATTGGCATCTGGAACTCTAAGGTCTATGCAAGTTTGAATAATTTTTGTGCAATCTTAATTTATCTAAAATCAATTCGAAGTTCGTGTGTTGTTTGCACAAACAAGTATCTCGAGCTGTAGCTTTACGTGCTTTTACGTAAAATGGACACAATCTGTAAAATAATGCTTGGGATATTGTAAATAAGGACTCAGCATAATATTTTCTATGCAAATTATATATTGTGTCGGTCAAGTAACGTTTTTGTTTTTTGTTTTTGTTCCGTGTAATAAAATCGCGAGAACCTGAAGCAGGAGTGAATTTTCGTCTTTAAGATAAAAACTAATGACATTATTTTTCAGATTAACTTATTTTCTGCGACGCTGAATAATCGTTTCCGAATTCTCACATTTTGTTGAATAGTACTTATTATGCACACTAAATTGATTATTCGGAGTGCGATGTCCATTGCCAAACCCACTTGTCGTGATCAGAGCAAGTATTTTTCTTTCACATTGACTTTTAATTTGAGAAACAACAGTTCTTATGTGGGTAAAATAGTCAACGCAAAATTTTACCTTTTTATTCAACCATCTATTCTCGACTTGCAACAATGATACTCGGCTTTATGATATTTGCCATTTTTTCTACAAAGACGCAATAAATTTTTGTTGATCCTTGAATTGTTTTTGCAAATTACCAATTTTTTTGTCTAATTTTTTTTTTACTATTTCTACACCTCGTTGACTTAGATTGGACTTGCCCAATGAATGTTCCGGCAGATGCAAGTTCCTCAATAGATACAAGCTCTTTAGCAGGTTCTTGTCCAACAGATGCACGTACCTCAGCAGACCAACTTTCATCAACTGATTTGGTTCTCAGCTGATAATCGTGACGTTTCTCGTCATCACTTCTTTGACAGTTTCAGAAGATTGTATAATATTATAAGAAAAAACTTGTCATTGCCACATTAGATTCAAAAATCATAACCTCACTTTAGTGACACGTTTGAGAGATTCACATACTGCGCAACAGCACAACGCCAATAAAATTCAAAATTAAAAAGTTTATAAATAATTAACATAAATTCTCTCACTTTAGTACTTTAAAAGACAAAACTTATCATAATGAAAAATATTATTCACTATTATCTTACCGGCTGTCTTTTTTCATTAAATAATAATTTCGTAGTTTTTCAGCTTTTTCTTCTTTTTTTCTTTCTTCTGTTACTCTTTTCTTTCTTAAATAATCACGTCTTTTTATATTTGTTTTCTTCTTTATTTTTGCCATTAATTTAAAATTTTTTAACATAATTAACAGTTTTAACTATACTTTTTACTTTGACAATGACTTTTAGACTTTATTTATAAACAATTTGTAGTTTGAAAATTGTTTCCTTTGAGCTACCTACTTAGATTTTAGGAAACTGTATTGTTTCAAACTTAAATTTATAAAAAAAATTTAATTAAAATTTCAATCATAAGAAATTTAATTACGTAAAAATATTAATAGGATTTTTTTTATGTGATATGTGTTTAAATATAAATATAATAATAAATAAAATTATTTAGAAAACGTGCCTTATCATAAAAACAAATGAATAAATATATTCTTACTTTACCGATTTATTTAAAAAAATATATATAAAAAATAAATAAAGTAATTTTCATTTATTTTATTTACTTAATGAAAATATGATATATCATAAATAATAAAAATGTACTTTTTTACTATTTTAATCAA
>JABFPM010000787.1:0-24954 GCA_022817325.1 Idris sp. 1 HC-2018 | reverse complement strand
GTCACTACACTATTATTACTGTATTCACTAATGTAAATGACGACTATTGATAGAAAGAGAAAGCGATACTGTAGCCTAATGTTTGTATTACTATTGTTGTTGATCGTATCATATATATATATTGTTTGATGGCCAAATGAACTAGTATTCAGTGCCAGTAAAAAAAAAAGAGCAGCTTGCTATTTGTTTTGATTGTTAAATCATCATGAGAAAACATCATATTTTGTTATTAAATTATGCATTGACAAATTATTTAATTTATTTTTTTAAAAAAGCTATAAGTTCTAAAATGTTGTCATTCGTAAAAAAAGTCATTAATTCAAGTGTTAAGAGATAACTAGTAAAGGAATATATAAATTTAAGTTAATAATTTTATTAGACAAATTTTTTTGCAAAAACATAAATTGGTTTTATTAACTCACCTGTTAATGTAACACATTCACTCGCAGTTTTTCCCTAAAATTATCATTATTAAATAGAGTATATATTAATTTAATTTATAGAGCAGTTTTTCAGCTGAAAGTCCAAATTTTAAAGTACTCTTATTTATTTGAATATATTTCATACATTGTTTATTTTGCATTACGAAAAGTACAAAAGTGATTGTTCTAACCCACTTTACTTTGTCTTGATGTCTGGTTCAAATATTCATAATTTTTTAAAAATATTTATATTTGAGAAGATATTTTAAAGAAACGGTAAATTAATTAATGCTCTGAGTAGAATCAAAAATCAATAAAGTAAAGTATATTTGTGTATGTATAATTAGCATTAATTTTAGCATTACTTTATTTGGCTACAAATGCATCAGACGTGTTCTTTGATTTTATATACATGTGTTATTGTGCGCCTGCGCGCATTTCAGGCGCATCGATATCCCGCGGTAGAACTGATAGCCATCAAGACTCCCGTATTACTGAAGGCAGGACTCCAAAATATATTTTATTGAATAGTTATTCGTCAAATGTCTTATAGATATAGCCATCGAACATGATGACAGTTAATAAAATTAATGTTTTTTTTGACCGGTCTGTTTTCTGCACCGTTCAAATTTTTTTGTAGTAATTCTCAGTATATATAACCTAGACGTTATAATAAATCATATAAAAAATATTTAAAAAATTTAAAATATGAATTACTTCTAAAATTATACAATATTTTTTTTCTACAAAAAATAACTAGATTAATTTTCACCAAAAAGATGTGAGAAATCATATAATGAGTTTAAAAAAATGTTGAATTATTTTTTATTACAAATATGTACAAGTTGTCTAATTAATTAAACAATTGTTTTCGAACATTTTTTAGAAAACAAAACAATAATAAAATTTTTTAATTATTGTTTATATAATAATAAACATATTTTTGTTTTTAATATTTTGTGGGTGATAAAAACTTTGACGAGACATCAGCCTCACCTTTAGTCACCTTTTTTTGTTAATATTTACATAATAACAAAATTCCAATCAAACAAATATTTTTATGAAAATTGCTTTAAAAATAATTTGTTTACAAAAAAGTAATTTTTACATTGCATTTAAAAATGTATAACTACTTCAGTTTGAAATTCCAAAAAATATTACTAATAAACTTTATAAACTTTGTTTTTAAATTTAAGTATAAAAATCAAAAACCAATCATTACTTGTCAAATAAAAAATTCTACTTTATTAAAACAAAATTTTACAACAAAATTTCAAAAAACGTTAGCCATGGTTTTTATTAAATATTGTCAATTATACTTATATAGGCATAAAGATTTAAATGCTGTTCAATTGCAAAAAGGAATTAAAATTTGTTCGTTATGGCCGAATTCTGGTCGACGTGTCTAACGAAGAAAATACTATTTCAAAAAGTCATTGAAAAACATTCTATGCCAAATTTCTTGAAGAAGGTTCTATGTCAAAATTACTTAAACAATCATTCTGTCAGAATTCTTGTGCACAACATTCTATGTCGGCCCATCAGTATGTACCTGCTGGCCCTGAGACCGGCACCAAGACCGACACTAGGTTCCGCACTCGGTTCCAGTACTGTTTCCAGCCCCGATACAGGTTCCGATACCTACTGCGCATGTCTACGTAGCGTGGATACCTACTGGTGGGCCAACATAGAACGTTGTTCAAAAGAGTTCTCGCATAGAACATTTTTCAAGAAATGTTGACATATAACCCTTTTCAATGACTTTTTGAGATAATATTTTCTTCGTTAGACACGTTGAAGTAATCTCGTTATAATGGAAGGTACTATATTTTGCAAAAAAGTTAACAATAGTATAGTTCATAAAATTATGATTGAAAATTTGTTGAAAAAATTAAATATAAAAAATATTGAACTTTTGAGAGACAAATATTTGACGTATGTGTGCTAAAACAAAGCTCTGTTATTTAAATTGATTATGTCAACTAAGATGCATTTATTTATTATACCTATTTTTGTGCTTCTAGGGTTTTTTTCGACGGAGCATACAAAAACAAATAGAGTACAGATGTTTAAGGGATGGTAAATGTTTGGTGATAAGATTAAACCGTAATCGTTGTCAGTACTGCAGATTTAAAAAGTGCCTAGCTGTCGGCATGTCCAGAGACTGTGAGTATATTTTTTATCTTTTTTAATACTTCATTTTATAATATTTTGAAAATTCTATGGATTGATCATTTGGGCAAAAACAAGTGCATAGAAGTTATATTTTTACAATAACCTCATTTGTTATGTATCTAAAGAACATTGATTGGGTTATCGCTAAAAAACTTAATTCGGAAAAATGCTTCCCAGTCGAAGCATAAACCGGGGCTTAAACCACGAAATGCTTCGTTCGCTCGTTTACAAAGCCCAAACGACGAAGGCAAAGTAAACTGTAGTGAACTTGCGTGCATAATTAAACGTGAAAGTTGCTCTTTGCAACATACACGTTTGCATATACAAGACTCAGCTTTACTGCTCTGAGAAGTATTCTCGGGAAAAATCATAAACTCCTGCTCATCACAACCCCTTATTTGTCAGAAGTGGCAATTACAATTGACCTATAGATCATAGAATTGTATATCCAAACAGTCGTAATTTTTTAGAAATTCCCTTATTTTTTAAACTTTAGAGTCTTTTAATATACAGAATAAAAATTCTATATAAAACTTCTAAGACAAATAAAATTTAATTTTATTATTTTTAATTTAAATTTTATGTAATTCCAAAATACTTTGAGTTTCTTTACAAGAAAATTCTCCGATTTTAGTTTTATTTATTTTTTTTTCTTTTTTGAGCAATCTGAAATTTTGGGAAAGAATGCTAAAACAGCCAAAGATGATGTGTTGTATTATATATTTTGTTTACACTTTTATCGATAACTTTTCAAAAAATTATTTAATTAAAATTCTTTGTATTCTTAAAATGTCTCAAAACGGTTTCTCCTCATCACCACAAAACGTCAACAAAAATTATCCTTTTTTTCGAAATAGTCGCTAGAATTCACTGCCTTCAGTCGATCATATGCATGCATTCATTAGTTGGTAATGCAATAAGATTGTCAATACACAGCTGTCCGCGCAAACAATTTTTCAATTATTCTCTTGCTTTAAAAAAATCAATATCAAACAAATTACACAGAGGAACAAAATTCTACTTTTTTTCTTGTAATTCGGTTCTTTTTATGCTTAAACAGTTTATTTTGACCTAAAATTAAAGAAAATAAATGTTAAAATGAAACTGATTTGGTTTTACAGACAAAATACACTCCACATAAAAATTAGCGAAAAAAATTAATTTTTGTTTAATCGAATACAGAGCTATCTGGGGCCTAGTTTTGACAATTTATAAGTAGCGTTAAGTAAAGGTTTTAAGCTTTCTTTTCTTTTTTTAAAAATGAATTTTTGTAAAAATATTTAATGTATATTATTTGTATGGTCTATACATGATGCTCATGCATGACCCATACATGTGCCATGCATGGATCTAGTACAAATTTTTTCATGGGTCGTCACACGAAAAAATCAGTTAATCTGTTAACTTTTCTTATGACATTTATCAAAATTTTGCCACCAAAACTTAAAATTTTCATGTGATAATACATTAAGAGCGCGTCTTAAATAGTTCTTATAATTGATAATTAAGCGATTTGCTCGCAGCTTTAAGAAGTCGTGAAATTTCGAATCACTTCAATAAAATTAATTTTCGTACGTATTAAGGAAACACGGAAGATTCAAATGAAACGACACGTAAAAGAAAACAAATAACAACCAAACTTCGAGTCAAGAAATTTCTTAAAAGAAAAGCATTATATAAATCATGTAAAAATAAGAAATAACATAAATGGAAGTAAGATTATGTTTGTAGAAAATCTACAATTTTCAAATTAAAAATATGACGGAAATGAATTAAAAAACAATACAAAAAACATAATATTGGACTTATAATAATATATTGTGTCATTTGAGAACATATTAAAAATAATAATGCTTATAAAATAGATTTTGATAACTTCTGGGTTTAGATATAGAAATTAATCAAAAAGGAAATATTCACAAATGTTATAAATCAAAAGAAACTCTAATCACACTATAAATTCAAAGAAGAATTTTGAAACTATATAATAATATATTATAATTATAAGCATTTTTAATGAACTAGTTACAGCTATTCATTTCAGAGACCCTAACCTAGGTTATGTGTCACATATATACAAACCTAATTTTACTCAATATGAAATTTTATAATATAGATATTTGACCATTTAATAAGAATCTATATGGTAACGTTTCGTTAATTTTTTTTATTTCCTCATTACAGCTTCCTTTCATTATAATAAAAATTATCAAAATTACTTTATTGGGTGATGTCAAAATTCATTTTTATCATTTTGATTTAAATTTATATGATTTACCACTTAAAATTTAAATTACCTTTATTCATACTTACTATCTTATATATATACATTTAAATTCAAAACTATTTTTTAAAACTTTTTACGTACAGTATGTCATTTTACACAGTATTTTAGATATATTAATCAAATTAATTAAATTAAATAATAAAAAAAAATCAATTATTGATATAAAATAAATAAATCTTTTAACAAATGATAAATAGATGATTGGAATTATAATTTATTATAAAAATATATAAAAACTTAAATTTTAATATAATAATAGTTAAAATTTGTATGTATTGATTTTCAATTAAAGCTTTGTAAATTAATGACGAACAATTAAATACAATCATGGATTTTATTATTTGTATAAATGCATCATGAGACTCTAATTATAAAAACATATGCAGCGATAGCTAGAAATAAATAATTTGAAAAATAGTTTAATAAGCAGTAAATTCCTGGGAACTTACTAATTTCTGAACAGTATCTCGTAAGCATACGTAGCAAGTGTCTCGTCATACATGGCGTTACATTTTCTGCGAGGATCTTATAGGTTCCCCATACGAGTCCCTCGCGATACAAATAGTAAAACTCACGATTGCCTCAGAAGTTACTAGGTCAAATTTTTACTTGGGTCGCGGCGTGCGTTTACAAAGTGAGGACAACATTTTAAAAATACGTGGCTCTGTGCAATATGGGTTATGAAAAAACTGAATTTTCACAGCGAGTATGTGGACAGAATAATAGAATTTGATAAATGAATTGCAGCGGTGCGATATGGCCGCGTACCGAAGCGTTCGCGAGAGCGAGGTCCAGAAGATGCAGTAGTTACGACGACAACTACGACGACAACGACAACCACCACCAGCGGAGTACAACAACTCGCAACCAGCGGCAATAACAACAACAACAACTCCAGCAGCAACAACAATAACAGTAGCAACAACAACAACAATACGACAACAAGTCCGAATGCGATTGCTCGAGTGCCACTTTCAACCGCTGTTGAAACCGATCAGCCGGACAATGACAGCAAACAATTAGCGACCTATGATGTGATTTTACAAGTATCACAGGCCCATCATGCGCACTGTGGATTCACGGAAGAATCAACTAGAGGCCTCGTACGAAAGCCTATGATCATTCCGGTAATTTATGTTAATTATTTTTCTTCTTTTATTATTTTCCATTTGTTTCTTCATAAAAGGAATCTACACATTTGTTGGACATACAAAATTATAAAACACAATTTTTTAAATCACAATCTAATATCAATTTCAGATAAGATTTAACTAATAATTAATTACATAATGATTAAATAATTATATCATCAAAAAATCGAAGAAAAAAACATTTCCGAAGGCATCTTCTTAGTCAGACATTTTTCGATTTCTTTTACGGCTAAAAAGGAAAATATCTGCAGAGTTACTAATATATCAAACTTATCATATGAATATTTATCTCATGTAAACTTATCCTATGCAAAGTTATTCCATGTAAAATTTATCCAAAACAAGTCATTCATTCCATATTTATCTTATATTTATATCATGGATATCATGAATATAACTGCAATAATACAAGTATATATATTTATATATATATTTATAAAAATTCGTATAACCGAGTAGCTTGGTACAGTGCACTAAATGACTGGGTTCGCATTCGGGAGGTAGTGAGTTCAAGTCTTGCTGCCGGCCATTTTGCCAACATTTTCGTGGTTTCCTTGGCAAAAAATGTGTGAGAGTGGTTTTTCTAAAAATTTGAGTCACGATTCTTACTATTTCCCCTATCGTCTTGTTCAAAAAATTCTTTAAATTGTCTAGAAACTTCTACGCCGCCCCTGTATACGCGTGAAAGTGGGTGTATTATCATTTATAAAAAATTTTATAAATGTAACAAAGTAATTTTTTCCACATAATAAAATTTAAATCCCCCCCACCTCCCCCCAAAAAAACTCAGCAAAATAAAAGCACCTTCATATGTTCATACAATATATTTTTCCTACATAAAGTGATTTGTAGGACAACGATTGTGCACTCAGATAATTAAATATTCAAATTGAATATCTAAATTATTTTTCTTTTGTTACACCTGCTTTCACGCATTTGCATATACAGGGAGAAAGGGAGAGAGATACTATTAAGCTTTAATTTTAATCATGTATAAATAGTATGGTAAAATCAGTCATGTAAGTCGAATAGTATTATAAAAAAGGGGGAAGGGGGTAAGGAGGGTGAGGAAAGTAAGGTCTCGTGGTCCGGATTTGAGTGAAATCACGCTCGTCAAGGAACCACGAAAACCTTAAAAAAGTGGCCGGCAACGAGAATCGAACTCATTACGAATACAAATCGAATCGAATCATTCCGAATACAAGTCGAAAGCATTACCGCTACACTAAACTAGTTCGGTGAATATCTAAATATTCAAATTAAATATCTAAGGTATTTAAATTAAATATCTGAACTATTCAATTTGAATTTTCCAAGATTGTTAAAATTAAACAATCTATAGACTGTCAATTGAATGAAGGTGAATTGTTAATAGAATTCAAAATTTTTATTAAAAAATTTTCTAAACAAGCGTTCAAACCTTTTAAATTTAAAATGATAATGTCATTTCATTAATTTGTATTGTTGAACAAGTAATTATCGTTAAAGAAGATCAGAGATCAAGACGTTTTATCACAAAATACCTCTTTTTGAAAAGGTACAACACGGCGTACAGTCATTCAATTATATGCCTGGTCTTTCTGAAACTAGGGTTGTGTTATAATTTACTTGGTTGAATCACATTTTAGAAACGCGCTCAAATAATAGAATTGTAATTTTTATAAGAAAAATATTATTATAAGATAATTAATTATAAAAAAAAGCATTGGCTAAACAATAATTTATTTTTCGGATTAATTTCTTCTATATTTAATTATTTGTTTGATTGCTTAAGGGGTCTCGGGTCAAAATTACTATAATGCTTCTTTTGTAATCGGAATTAACTTCTTTTGGCTTATTTTATAACATTTTTAATAATAAATACAAATAAACCTTAAAAAACCATTTTTACGAATCACTATTTTTAGAACACTATTTTGAAAAAAATTAAGATGAATTTATTTAATTATTCTGTAAATTGAGAGGGATCTTTTTAAATTCCCTAAGTTACATTTTTCAGGCCATCAGAGCTTAGGGATTGTTTTAGCAGACATAATTATCGTATTTCAACACTTTCTAAGTTATAGGGCAAGTTTCTTACCTATAAAATATAATTTTTTAGAATCTATTTTCACTTCGATTTTAATTTTTCATCAAAAACTGAAACATCCACTGCCAACTACTCGGCCAAATTTCATCGTAACTTTACAAAAATTTGACAGCATACTCAGCAAATTATTCTGAATAAAATTACGTTTTTTTCAAAATTACAAAAATCTGCACAAGGTCTCCGCGCGCACTCCTTGAAATAAAACGTGGGGGTCCTAAAATTTTAAGGCATTTTTAGTAGGTAAAACTATTGTATAATACCAATTTTCAAGTTTCTACGTCAATCCATTCATAAAGTTGATTTCTGAAGGAACTCTCCCCATTAAAAGTCTCTAGACTAGATTTCCTCTTTAAAATTAAAAAATGAAAATCATATGCAAAGCTCTAAGAATTGAGGAAAAATTTAAGTCAAATTTTGTAAAAAATAAATGGTCCTTTTTTACATGAGGTTATGAACTCAAAAAGCGCAGCCAGTTGGGTTACAAACTTACAAATTATTATCAACAGTCAAGACTGTTATTTTATAGCTTGTTCTCAATGTGTTTTTCATACAACTGAAGTTTATGCATAGCCAATATAGAAAAGTCTTGTAACTATAAATACTAATGTATTTTTTTATGTGAAAAATGACTTCGTAAACGAAGTTTTGATTAAACTGGTATTTTTGTAGGTTAGAGATTGTAACTTTTCAATTTTTCGGAAATTCTTTAATTCTTACGAGAGATTGTTGGAAACCATGAACAATAAATTTTTCAGCAAAAAATATTGAAAATTAAAAGAGTAGTAGCATTTTAAAGATTGAAGTTTTTCTCCATTTTATTGTAGATAGAACACTTTATAAACATGATTTTATCTCGCTTTTTATCAATTCTTTTACATTTGATTGATGAAAGAATATTTTGTATATTTTATTTACATTAATAATTACTTGTCAACCGAATTTTTCCGCAAAAATTTTGTATTTCAAAATGAAATTTTACAATTAAGTAATTTTACGAAAACCTAAAAAGCTGATGACTTTGATCAAATTTGGGATATATATTCTGAATAAAAAAATACATAATTAGCAATTGTTATATAACTATTTATAAATTCTTTCATATAGTTAAAATTTCACTAGAACCACCCCTTAAGGATAAATAATATGTGCCATTTACTTGTTTTATAAGTTACCAGTTCAGCAAAAACTTGTTGGATAAAAAAAGGATAAGAAGTTTCGTCATCTAGGAGTAACACAGTTTTTAAACATTTTTATTTTTAATTTTAAAAATCTTGCACAGTTTTATGAATTTTTATGAATTCAATTTTTTTAATTTATGAAAATAAAAAAATAAAAATATATTTCAAACTAATCAAATTTGATTTTAAATCAGATTACTTACATGTAATTTTGTTTTTAAGCCTGCCAGTCCCGAGGATCCAGAAGTGGCATCTTCAACGGCTGAAACAGTAGAATCTCACCGAATATGGCTGTGGCAACAGTTTGCAACTAGAGTCACTCCATCAGTACAAAGGGTGGTCGAATTTGCGAAAAGAGTACCAGGTTTTTGTGAGCTCTCACAAGATGATCAGCTTATTCTTATCAAAGTTGGTTTCTTTGAAGTTTGGCTGTGTCATATTTCCAAAATGACTTCTGATAGTTCAATGACTTTTGAGGACGGCACGTATATTACAAAACAACAAATGGAAATTATGTATGAGGTATGATTATAGAATAATAATTAAATTTATTACCGGTAATTTTTGTAAAATTAAACTAACATACTGAGGAAACTGCGTTAATGTTTTTCATGACAATTGACAAACTTCTGTTAGATAATCGAACTCTGGCATAGATTGGACAAATTTTGATAATTTTACTGCTAGTGTAAGATTAACTTCTATAAGTTTATATTTTTTAATACATTATCATGGAATGCTCCCTTTGGTCTTTTTTTGAACTCAATGTCCTTACTATTGAGCACTGCTTTTGAATTTTCTTGTTTTAATCTTACTTTCTACGCACACTATGATACTTTGTATTATAATATTCTTTTGTTTCTTCGTTTTCACTTCTCTTTTTTATGTAATATAACCTTGTAATTCTGTTGAATAAAATAAAGAAATAATCTTGTCTCGGTCAATTATTTCGAGTCATTAAATTATTATCTTTTTTGTATGTTCGGAATCAATTTTTTCCTTCAAATTAATGTATATGGGCAAATCTCTAGAACTTTTAACCTACCTGTGCCTCACATTTCAGTTCAATTTTGTGATTTGCACACTTCACGTTATTATATTTAGTTTTACACTTTGTAAGTATTTATAAGTTTATAAGAATTATATTTTGAAAATAATTAAGTTAAACTGCAATTAAAAAATTGTTAAACATTACTTTTAACTTTAACAAATACAATAAGCAAAATTCAAATGATGCCTATTTAATATAAGCTAACAATGTAAGCTAAAAAATTATCAAAATCTGTCCCTGAGTTTTGATGTCAAAGACGTAATATATGTTATATTTAAAAATATTTATATTTATAAAATAATTTAATACTTCTAGATTAACTGCGTAGTATCTTGGTGTAATAAAATATATATGCGTGCAATATAATCATGATTTGCAAATTATATACTAACAACCAGGGGTCCCTCACTCTATTGAAAATTTTGGTCGAGTCTGTTTGCTGGTTAGTTTGCTAATTAATAGTTAATGCAAGCCAAAAAAACTGCCGAATTTTTCTCGCAGAAGTAAAACAATTTCAACTCCCACGATGCATAATATTATTTATATTAGTTTTTAAATTTAAATTATTTAAAAAAATTGATTTTTATTATCAAGGGATGAAAATATAGCATGCTTTTGGGGAGTAAAACATGTTTTTTTTTAAATCCTTGCTCGAGCCGAAAAAAGCTAACTTTTCCTCGCGGAAGTAAAACAGTGTTTTACTCCAATGTTGCATAATATAATATCAATAAAAATCACGTTTTCTTACACTGTACGACTCTCCCGTTCATAAAGAATGACGTGATACCTTTTATTAAATTATTATTACAAACAAATAATTTTAATTAAAAGGAACTAACTCCGTGACAGCAAAACTGATATATCACCTTAACTAGTGGAAACTGAATCAAAATTTGAGTAATGCGTTATTTAAAAAGAAAAAAATCTGTCAAAAATATTATTTCATATATTATGTCAAATTAATTTATCGCTTTTAAAACATAAAAAAATTTAAAATTTTGGAGTTAATGTTGAAATTTAGGGATCTTAATTCCTGTGGAACGTATGTATAATTTAAAATCTAATATAAATAAAAGAATGTGGACAAATTCTTCAGCTTCTTAGAAAAAATTTAAAATAATTTATAGTAATTATTTTTAATTTTTCAACCTTTAATTTTTTTATGTGTAAAATCTGGTTGTAAGAGAAAGGGAATACCTATTGCTCTCCTTTTGTATGGCATTTACACTACAAAAACAAATGCCTTATTTGAAGACACTTTTAGTATTAAAGGCAGTAAAAATGTCTTAAAACAGCCATTTTGAGTCGCTTTTAATGCCTTAAATAGTACAAGTGACTTAAAACAAAGTACTTATTTTGTATATCTCAAAAAAAAAGATCTTCCACGCAAAAAAGATGATTTTTCGATTTTATTGTTGTTTATTTTATATATATATTTATATTTTTATTTTTTTTTTTTTTTTTGTAATTCTATTGTAATTCTATAGATAATTTTCCTTTAGCCGTAAAAAAAATCGAAAATTTCCTGGTTGAAGGGACATCTTTGGGAACATTTTTTCTTGTATTTTGAGCACTTAAATATACAAAAATAGTAGTGCCCTCAGAAATGATAAGAGTGACACCTTTAAATATACTATCAAAAGCAGGTTTATATACAATTATATTGCAGCAATAAAAAAATCGAAATTTTGGAACTCAACGTATAACTTCAAAACTATGTTTTTCCTTGGCCTATCAAACGTACAACAAAAATTGGACTCAATTAAAATTTAAAGGGTGACTATATATGAGCAATTATACAGATATTTTCCTTTTAGCGTTTTTTTCATTTATTTAATTAGACAATTTAAAGGTATCACCCTTTAAATTTTAATTGAGCTAATTTTTTGTTGTACGTTTGATAGGTCAAGAAACAAGGAAAAAATAGTTTTGAAGGTGTGCCCTGTTTTCCAGAATTTCGATTTTTTTTATTGCTGCAATGAAATTGTATATAAACTTGCTTCTAATAGCATATTTAAGGGTGTCACTCTTAACATTTCTGAGGGCACCACTATTTTTGTATATTTTAGAGCGCAAAAATCGAAAAAAAATTATCCCAATAATGTCCCCTCAACCAGGAAATTTTCGATTTTTTTACGGTTAAAGGAAAATTATCTGTAGAATTGTTCATATAATATTTTTTTAACCCTCTTTTACATGTGTGTAAAAAAACAAAACAATAATTTACATGTTTTTTAACGCTTTTTACAGTCGCGTCAACTGATAAAAGTAGTGAATATTATGTATGTTTTTTTAACTTCAATAGATTAATGTGTGACAGGTTTTCAACGGATTTTAAAGTTTGATAGCTTAAATTGTTCAGTATTCTATACTCTTAAATTCTGTAAGACAGATTTTTTATTTTTTTTCAAAAGTTATAACAATTAAAATCTGAGAAATACAGTAAGAATAACCTATTTTGCAGATTTTTTTGACTTTTGAAGCGTAAAAACAGTTATAAATTTTTAACGATAAAAATAGAAAAACTATCTTACACATTTTTAGATAAAGGTTCAAAGATTAATTTAAGATATTAATTTCAAAATAGGTTGAAACTCTGTCACAAAATATTCATTTGAAAATGGCAATTTTCTGACCTTATATGACGTTTAAAATTGAAACAAAAATCAAGAATCGGATTTCATGAATGTTTTTAGGAAGTAAAAAACTAATTTTTTAAAAATTCAGAAAGATTCATTAAAAATTGACGATTTTAGCCAATTTCTATCCACCGTCTAAGTTTGACTCTAAATATACGTAAAAGTCAGCAGTTGAACATACAAACAGATTCAAAATTGCAATTTTGAAGCCTTCAAAATTATTATTAATTAAAGTGAAAATTCAATTTTATCTCAATTTAAATAATAGAAAACACCATAAATTGTTGAAAGTATTTTACATACAATTTTAGATAAACGGTGATTATATATTTGATTCATTTAACAAATTTAAACAGATTTTCATAACTAAATTTAGTATGTATGATGGCTATCAAGGAATTCAATTAATCTCTTATTATACTTGGTTAAGAATTCCTGATTATGTTCTTTGCAAAGATTATTTGAATAAACCGAGATTCGCCATGTCTTTAAGTTTATACAATGAAAAACCTTAAAAATAATGGGGGATTAATTAATTTCAGTGTGTTTACATTTTTTTAAAAAAAACTGATATTAATTTTATTTTTTATTTAAAAGTTATAATATAAACAATTCACTGTATATATTTATTTTAAAATAATTCAGTTCAATGATCTCGTTAATATGCAATTGAAATCAAAAACAAGAAATATTGTAAAAACTATATTCTTGAGATTGTAAATATATAAACATTCTTAAAACTTGTAAAATTATTATATAAAAATTAATACAATATTTTAAGAAATAAAGAAATATAAACAAATTTATTGGTCTTATAATTTCTTGATGACAGACGATATGCATTTTTATTTTAATAATAATATAGAAAGAAAATTATTTTCTTACTGCATTTATTTTAAAAAATATGAAAATTGTTTAGAAAATCAAAATTGAAACTGTCAATTGAATATTTATGATGTTCACTTCATTGAATTCTGCACTATCTGTGCTACGTCACTTCAGTTACAGAAAAAGTTTGCTACCTCTGATTAGAACCGCCGAGGCAAAATTTTTGTTGCTTTTCGATTTTCAAATTTTTCTTACGGATACTAATGTCAACATAGACTTGAGAAATTTTATGAATTTTAGTGAATCATATAGAGGATTAACTCTACAAAATTTCATCGTTTTATTTACAGTAGTATTGATTTTATAACAACATTTTTACCTAAAACCGCTGAAGCTTCATTTTGTGCCCAATGATAAATAATTCATGATAATTTTGTATTAAAATCGATATTAAAAATCCATAGAAAATTTTATGCATTTAATATTATATAAACATATATTAATGCTTTCTAAACATTGTACCAAAGTGAAATATCGGTTCAATAAACTCAAAAAGATCTTGATTTCATCTTACGTTAACAAAGTTTTAAAAAATGTTAAGTATTACATAGTGAATAAAACCCACAAAGTATCCTGTTTTATAAACATCAATAATAAAAATAATATCCCTAGTAAAAATCGAATTCGTGTCCTTTAAGGGCTTGCCCGGAAACATTTTTTTTTTATTTAAAAACAATAACAAAATAAAAATGAACATTTTAATTTGTATTATCATTATGTTAATAATAATAATAATTATTCTTGAAAATGCAATTTATTATTTGTTTAAATAATAAAAAATTTCACATCACGGGGAATCGAACTCATGATCCTGAGGGTTAATATATATATATCAAATACAATATTTAGCTCACAGGACCACGGAAGACTTTCGAAGCACGACATTTAACTGAATTACCACTCAGCTGAGATTATTTTAAATCTCCTGCTTACACGTTATTATGTAAATTTTAACAATGTCTGACAAAAATTTTTGAATAATAATAAACAATTACGAATAAATAAAAAAAACATTATAAAGAAATTATTAATTTTAGCAAACTGTGGTGTGCATTGATATGCCCCTGAAATCGCCATTATTAAACATTAAAATGTAATTGAAAGGTAAACTGTTACATGCCCTGAAAATGCCATAAAGGCTTCTTTATATTCTTTTAGATGGGTCTCCCAAGGTGTCCCCTAAATGTCTTCTCTAAAAATATTTAAATTTAACGTAAGAGCTTGTCTCATAGAAATAAGTCATAAATTTAATAAATGTTTTTTGTCTTAGCTCTAATAAAATGTTACTTGTCTTATTCTTACCGGAACCCACAGAAATTTCTAAGTAGAAACTAAAAATTACATTTAATTTATAACATTCAAAAACAAAAATTAAATAATAATAATAACATTTTTCTTAGTTTTCGTCTATGCATCTAGCTATTTGTCACAGATAAGAATCGATCCTACAACTTTGAGCATACGAAATCAAACGTGCATCCGTTTGGCCAGAATTAGGGTTGCATAAATGACCGTCAAAATCTTTTTTGGTCAATTGACCGATCAATTAATGGTCAAAATGTATTTTAAATTATAGATTATATAAATAAACAAATTAATGAAACTTTATCATTATTAAAACTTATTTATATGTTTTTTACATTTGAAGGAATAAAACTTCAATTATAATTCTTTATTAAATAATAATAATAATAAGTAATAAACAGTTAAGATTTATACAAATTTGTTGCACTTTAAGAATTTAACATAGTCAGTAATATCATTGTAATTAACAAATAATTTAAATTTCTAAAGCTTCCATCTAACTCCATATCAACAATAGATTTATTATTTTTTTTAAATAATAGTATTTTCGTGACAGAATAAATACAAAATTGTTTGTCATTATTCCTATATTTTCAAAGATTTTGACTTAACCGTCAAAATTTGTGCAACCCTAGTCAGCATCAGCAGGTTTTATGTTTTTTTTTCAAAACATTCTTATTTGCTTGATATTTATAAAATAGATTTTTACTGGTTGATAGCAATTAGGTCCATAGAAAATTTAGAAAACATTTTGTGGGGATACAAATTCCCCTTAACCCACAGAAAACGCTAAAAATTGTTTTTTTGTTCTGCGCCTCGTGATTTTTTATGAGGTGCAGACAAAATTCTGAAAATTTGCATACGTCTTATTGAAACCATGTAAATTACTAACACGCAACAAAATATTATTTTTCGTGGCTCCCTGAATTTCAGGTCTGAAAGGTTAATTGGTTTTTACAATAAATTAATTTTTTTAGTGTTGGAAATCAAGTGTAAAAGATGCCCAAGATTATGAAGAAAACAAACGTGGATGTACTATAGAACCAGACCAGGTACCAATGATATGTAGTAGCAACAAGCCATCCTTTGTGACGTCACGAATAAACGGGAAAACTCTCCAAGGGCAACGTCACGTTGAATGTTGTTATGCAGATTTTTGCAACGATGGACCTTACCCTGTTTTACAAAACTTTAATGATGGTAAACATATTATCTCTTAACAATAAATTATTACATTTTAAGTAATATCTTAACAATAATTACTTTGAAATGTGAACTCCAAAGACCAAAAACTTTATTCAATAAAGAAATCTAAAATACTATGATTACAGATGAAAGCGAAGATTACATGCTCAAGTTGGTCATAGCGGTTTTGGGACCTTTAATTTTGTTATGCTTAACAGCTGGCGGAGTATTGTTTTATGTTTTTACACGCAAAACAAAACGTAATCGAAAACCTAAAGGTCCTCGGGCCAATAAATTACTTATGGAAGCTGACGTAGAGCCTGCGATGTTGCAGTTTATATCTTCTTCACATGCTTCATCGAATACAAATCATTCACATGAATTAAAAGCTACAGCTGCTGGTGACAGTACCCTCAAGGTATTATAAGTTAATATTTATTTAATTAAATATTAAAAAACATAATATATTTTTCAAACATACACTATTGGTCAAAAGTTTGGAGACGCTTGAAAATGCCAAAAAATCAATTTCATTTGGAATTATCTTAGTAATTTTTGTAAATAAATATTTTGTTCGAAAGATTAAAGTTTCAGTTTTTAAATACTTCAATAAAAATGTAATTTACTTGGTTCTAACGGTTGTGTCATCTCAAAATCCAAAGAAATTTACATTTTGGTAAAAATATTTCAGATGGCCATGTTTCTCTTAAAAATGATCGAAAAATCATTAATTTTTTTCAAAATGCGCAGAATTTTATCAGCTTTAAGAGTATTTTATAAAAAATAAGCTTTAAAGATTTAAAAAAGAACTGGCAAAATGATTAAATATAGTTTTTTGTTTACTCAAAAATCGACAATTATACTGAAGGGTTCTTTGGAAATTTTCACAGTTTCAGATGTTTGTAAAACATTTGTATAGTTATTTGCACAAGAATGTCAAACAAAAATTAGATTTTATTAACTTCAACCCCTTCTTTTACATTAACCCTCTCTTTTATAATTTAGATTTATGTTGATTGATACTGTAAGATCCGATACCACAAATCTTAATCTTCTTATTCCTCGATATATTAACAAGATTTTTTCGAAAGTTAAATAAAAGTCTATGATTCATTAACCCTCTCTTGTATAAATACTCATTTTTGAGTAAATAAAAATCTAAGTTTAACCACTTGCCAAATTCTTTTGAGGTATTGTACAATATTTTAAATAAAATATTTTTAATGCTTATAAAGTTCCATGAAATTTAAAAAAAAATAAAAAAAAATTGAAAAATGAAATAGAATTAGTTGTTGTTGTTGATATTTTCAAGCGTTCCCAAACTCTTGACCAGCAATGTATAATTGAAACTAAAATTCCAGGAATATTTGGACGGCAGAAGTTTAACCAGCGGATCAGGATCAGGTCTTCCATTGCTAGTCCAAAGAACCCTCGCCAAACAAGTCACCCTGGTGGAACGTATAGGCAGTGGCGGGGGTTTTGGCGGTGAGGTTTGGCGAGGTGTTTGGCACGGAGAAAATGTTGCTGTGAAAATATACTTTTCTCGAGACGAAGCAGCCTGGGGCAAAGAGACTGAAGTTTACACCCAGCTACTGTCGTCTCGTCACGACAACATTCTCGGTTACGTGGGAAGTGACATGACCAGCAGGTCCAGTTGCACGCAACTTTGGCTGGTCACTCAGTATCATCCTCTGGGCTCGCTCCACGACCACCTAAACCATTCCCACCCTCTCAATCATCATCAAATGTTCAACATCTGTCTGAGCATTGTCAAGGGGCTGCTATATTTGCACACAGAAATATACGGGACAAAGGGCAAACCGGCGATGGCACATCGCAATTTGAAAACTAAAAGTATTTTGGTTAAATCAACTGGTGGCTGTGTCATCGCTGACTTTTCCTTGGCTGTCACGCAGGAACGTTTGAACACTGACAAGATTGATACCAAACAGGGATCTAAACGTTACCATAGTCCAGAAATATTAGAACAAAAGTAAGAGTTGAAAAAAGTCAAGTTTCTGTATTCTACACGAAAAGAATTCAACTTGAAAATTCAAATACTTTTGTTGCCAGTGAAAAGACCTTGAATTTTCAAGTACATTCTCTAAATTTTACAAGACTTTTTCTACATTTTCCGATATTATAAATTGTGTTTATTATAAACATGTTATTAAATAATTTCTATATTTTATTATATTAATTCATTGTGCTATAAAATTACAAATCGAATTTTAAAATTAAGAAACGATTTGTTTTTCAAGTACGGTCTTAAGAATTCCACAAATTAATACTTGAAAAGCTATGCTTGATTTTCTGAGAAAATAATGATCATACTTTTGTACGTTTTAGAATGAACGTTGGCTGTCTAGAGTCTTTTCGATGTGCTGACATCTACAGTTTGGGTCTGATTCTGTGGGAAGTTTGTCGCAGATGCTTAAGCAACGGAATTGCTTTGGATTATGCCTTGCCATATTCCGAATGGCTTACAGGAGGCAATCAAGAGCCTTCTCTAGAGGAAATGCGCAAATTAGTTTGTCTTGATCAACGAAGACCACCTCTTCCTAACACATGGCATTCAGATTCAGTAAGATTTCTGTTATTTAAATGTTAATGTTTTTTTTTAGAAAAGTTTTGATTTATTTACTAATTAAATTATTTTCATTTTCCAGACACTCACAGAATTGAGTAAATTAATGCGTGAATGCTGGCACGCGAAACCAGCAGCACGACTGCCTATACTAAGAGTGAAAAAAACTCTCATCAAATTAGCTGCGAATGACTCTCGTATTCGTTTGCCGCTTGACTGATCTGTGCGCAAATTTGTGTTTTTTTATGTATATTTATTAACACATTTCATTGATTTTGTTTCCATCATAATTCATGTTCCCTTGTTGAAATTAAGCGTCAAAATTGTCATCATTCATTTAAATATCATAAAACAGTTTTAATGTTCATAATCAACCATTCATTGTACTCGCTTTCGTCAAAATGCTCTTATATAATGGCTAACCGTTACTCTAAATAATAACAATGTTTTAATGTTATTTTTTTAAATAAAAAAATTGTTAAATTATTTATTTAACAAAATTTGAGCTGTCGGTTGCCTCTGAATTATATAAATACGATTTACTTGTAAATATGATGTTTATTAGCATAAAAAGCATGCTTCCTTCGATAAATACAAATTGTGTATTTAACAAAATTCAGTTGTATAAAATAATAATGCTCAAATAGGATTTTACAAGCTAATTATGAAGAAAACTAGTGCCTAATAAATTAAACAAAATAAATGAATTTTTTCAGAAAGTTTATTCATTTTTAACTTGTGACATCTTGAGAATAATAAATGTATAAATGTTGTCAACGTGTTATTTAACTGATATTCTGTGCCACCGGTGCAATATCAACATTTGGAATACAACAACAAAAAATACACATAGTATTGCTTTGCTACTAGCAGTGTTTATTCGTGCCTATGCCTAGAATATGAGTTAAAAATCTACCTATTTGGGGTCGTCCTTAAATTATTTTACTTTTTTTTATATAATAATTACTTTGTTTTTATTCATATTATTTTTAAAATTATGCCTAATCTTTGAAGACGTTAAAATGTTCTGAGTAATTTAAGGATGGCGTCTTAGATTAGTTTTTAATGTATAAGATACTAATGTTAAACATTTCTTGATATTCAAGAATTTAAAAAAATACAACGAAAAGATTTTCTTGTGAATGAACAGTTATCTGTGAATTGGTAATTTCAAAACGAGCCGAAATCAAGTGATAAATCATTAATTTGACGAAAATATTTTTTATAATAACTTTTTTTGGCATTAGTTTTAATATATTTCATTATATGGCAACAAATGTATATGGACCATGTCAAATGGACCACCTTGATTTTTGACATATTAAATAAATTATTATTAATATCAAGAATGTTGTCATAATTAATTAAATTGTTATTTACATAGATTTCAAATATTAGATTTTATTTTATTTATCTATTATATATTTTTATTTTAAAATAACTCCGTGAACGTAGAATCTTAAAGTTTAGTTTTCATGAGTCAGAATTCTATGATCATATTTACAAATATGAAAGTGCAGCTTATTACTTACCGATTGTGAATTTATCCCGCAAATTATATCAAACATTTTTAAACGTTTATATATAATTTAATTCTTTTTGGTAATTATAAGGTGAGTAAAAAGAAACTAAAAGTTGAAATATGTATCGCAATTTAAAACCGGTTATTGTTTTTTTTCTAATATATTTACTCTTTTCTGTTCTAACCTCAAACTCTATTTCAATTTTTCTTTGCGTAAATGTTAACAAATCAAATTAAAAAAATGTTCTTTAAATCTATACATAAAATCATTTTATTAGCATATTATTTATGTTATAACATATTTTTTTTAATATAAAATATTATTTTACAGTTGTAAATCATTTTAATAAATCATAATAATTGTTTTTTTTGTATAAATAATATTCTACGTGTTGAATTTCAGAAAATTGTGTTTTTTTTAACAAAAAATAGTTTAATTTTTTTAGATATATAAACATTCATTATGTTTAATCAAAACACTACTTTGGGTTCGACAACAACGTCAACCGCCAATCCGATGAAAGATTTCGAAGTGGTTTCACCTCCAGAAGAATCTATTTCAAGTTTGGCATTTAGTCCTGCATCAATCCCGCAAAACTTTTTGGTGGCTGGTTCGTGGGATTGTAACGTAAGATGCTGGGAAGTAGAGCAAACTGGAAAAACAGTTCCAAAGTCTATGCAGTCCATGGCAGGCCCTATTTTAGATGTCTGCTGGAGTGATGTAAGTATTTATTTCAAAAGTTCTTAATATCAACTTTAATCAAAATAAAATTAAAAATATTTATCGAATTTTGTCAAAATCTTTGGTTTATTTGCAGGATGGAACTAAAGTATTTATGGCCTCTTGTGATAAAATGGTTAAGTGTTGGGATTTGGCTTCAAATCAAAGTATTCAAGTTGCACAACATGATGCTCCGGTTAAAACCTGTCATTGGATTAAAGGTTCAAATTATTCTTGTCTAATGACAGGCTCATGGGACAAAACCTTAAAAGTAATTCAAAAGTCTCAATACATATTAAATATTTTTGTTTTATAATACATTTCAGCTGAACTGATGAATCCTTTTTTTTTAGTTTTGGGACACACGGACAGCCAATCCGTTGATGACAATTAATCTACCGGAACGATGTTATTGTGCAGACGTAGTAAGTTTTTTGTAAATGAAAGACAACGTTTTACCTACAAAAAACTTGAGTTTTCATAAAATAAAAATAGTTCTTAGAGAATCATTCAGTATGATTTTAATTTAGAAGTTATTCTTTTATTTTAAATATTCTACAGAAATAAAATATTCTCGTTTTGTTAGGATTATCCTATGGCAGTGGTAGGAACAGCCGGTCGAGGACTGCTCGTTTATCAATTAGAAGGAACCCCGGAAGAATACAAACGTATGGAATCGCCATTAAAATATCAGCACCGTTGCGTAGCTATTTTCCGAGATAAAAAGAAGGTTCCGACTGGTTATGCCTTGGGAAGTGTAGAGGGGCGAGTTGCTATTCAGTATGTGAATCCAACAAATCCAAAAGACAATTTCACATTCAAATGTCACCGTTCAAATGGTGCTCCTAATGGCTACCAAGATATTTACGCAGTAATAAATTGATTCAATAATAATTTTGAAAGTTTAAATTTTTTTGGATGTTAATTATAATTTAATGATTTTAGGTAAACGATATTGCTTTTCATCCTGTTCATGGTACCTTGGCTACTGTTGGGAGTGATGGTACATTTAGTTTTTGGGACAAAGATGCTCGAACAAAATTGAAACCTTCTGAACCTATGGAACAACCAATTACTCAGTGTTGTTTTAACAGTAATGGACAAATATTCGCTTATTCCGTTTCATATGACTGGTCAAAGGTACACATATCTTGAATAGTGGATAAACAATCAATTTTTATATCAAATTAAATTTAGAGTTTTAATATATTTTAAAAATTACTTTTCAGGGACATGAGTTTTACAATCCTATGAAGAAAAACTACATATTCTTAAGATCATGCTACGAAGAGTTGAAACCCCGAAGTTCATCTTAAGTTACTGATAGCTTAATAAATATATTTTTTCTGATTATCATTTTTCTGCCCATGCGTTTTATTTATAAAATTACACTTAATTTACATTCGAACTTTTTATTATTTTGAATTCATACTGTATAAAATTAAATTAGTTTTGTACAATTTTAATAAAAAAAAAAAAAAGGTAAAAACGATTAATTTTTCATTTTGTATACAATTATGAAATTCAAACCTTCATTTGACGGAAATGACAGAATTAATGAGTCTAAAGGCACAAAACCAAAAATTATTTGAATAAAAAAGAATTAATCCGTGGGTTTAAGAATAATTACCATCATATTCATTAATTTAAAGAAAATCTAGAATTACATTTACCAAAGTAAATTTAACCCTTAGAGCAATTTTTGTTTTTTTCAGCTAAAATGAACTTTTTTCATATTTAATTTTGAAGTGGGGATCGGGAGAAAAGGGGATAAAATGAACGGAAATCAAGTCAGACATGACTCCGATTGGATTTTAGAGAGGGGAGACCGGCCAGACGGTCAATGAATTAAAAGTTAAAAAGTACGTTTTTGTGGAGGCAATTTCAAACGATCATAGCTCTCTCAAAAATCATCGAAAACTCAAGTTTTTTTGTTGAAAAAAATGAAAGCATGTAAATTTACAAATAAGTAACCTAGTGTGAGTCATTAAAAATGTTGAATTTTTATTTAAAAAAAAACACATTTTGTATTATGGTGGTGTATATAGTATACAACGACCGAGTGACTAATAAATTAGTAATCTCATTGAGGTTGAAAAACTGCAAATAAATTGAAAGCTAGAATATTTAACTCATACTATATTCTAATATAATTTATCAGCTTCGAATAAAAGTTCAAAATGTTTAATGGCTCCTACCAACTTTCTTATCTATAAATTCATTTGATTTCATCATTGACTCTTGAAGCCTGTGAAATGTTGAACAATTTAAAAAACAAAAAAAAACAAAATTGGGTTTTCGATGATATTTTAGAAAGCCATGATTGCTTGAAATTGTCTCCACAAAAACGCACTTTTTAACTTTTAATGTGTCGTATCCGCTACAATTAAGTAATGTATGTTTTTGACTAGAGATTTTGAAAGCCAAAATGTTAAATTTTCGTAACAAAAAAAAAATTATTTGCATTCATTTGCAAAAATGTCGAAGATATTGCACTTTTAAATAAGAATAATTTTAGATGTGCTCAGACTTATAATTGATACTGTATTTTGTAAAAACAATGTAGAAATATTTTTTAAAAACATTGAAAAAAATCTAAACTTCAATTTTAAGGTGTGTAGCAGATATGCTACAAAGTAGCACGAAGGATTAATTAATTAACAATAAATTAAGGGCATACAAAAGTGAAAAGTTAAGAAAAATTTAAAGATTTACAAAAAGTTAAGGCAATTAATAATGATTTCCAATGTTCGATTTATTTTAATATTTATTATGTTGATATATTCATAACAAATATAGTGATTATTTTTACATTTCCCAAGTTTCAGAAAATTGTATACAATTTTTTTCTTACATGACGGTATTTTTTTAATTACTTTAAAATAAACTGTAAAAAAAACCTTATACAAAATTAAAAAAATATTTTTCTCAATTAAAGATTTCCTTTGAAAATTCAGATCTATTAAAAAACGAATGCAGAGGTTTGAAAATTTGAATTCTTACACAACGTTACGTCGCATGCCATAGAATATGTGCAAAGGTCATATGTTATGCATCTTCTTAGAATGAAATTCACAAAAATAGCTAAATTTCAATAACAAAATAACTTTATTAATGTACCCTTTTAAAAAAAATCTTATTTGGAATATATTTTTAACCAAAGTTATAAAAGCTTCATTTTTCACGGCACTGCTGTGAAAAGTCCACTTTTTGAGACTGTACCTCCACGAAAAGTGGTATTTCCTGGCCTTGCTGTTCAAAATATTGTTCGCTGCTAAATTCCATTTTTTGGCTCTAGCAGTGAAATATACTATTTCAATTATTTTAAGAACATTTAATGTTTGAAGAATTTAAAATAGAATATTTAAATATGAAAAATTGTGTATCCTCAATTAAAAAAAAAACAAACAAAAACAATTTTAAGGACTCTTTTCCTTTGAATGAATAAAAAAATAAACATTTCAGTACAATTTTTAGTTTTCTTGCAATTTTTGTAATTGCGATAAACATGAGAAACTCTATACTGAATTACACTAAAATCAGGAATACTCAGGTTTAGTTTCTAATCAAAATTAGTTGTTATCTATTTGAATCCCCTCTTATTGTTGCTTGTATTGTTTTCTGTAATGTATTGATCGCAGTTGGGATTAATAGAATCAATCAATGTGCTATTTCGAGGTTGCTCAAACTAAATATGGTCACATAGGCATTGATGTCACTTTGGCTGGTAAAAAAGCATACAGTAATTGTTAAG
>JABFPM010000786.1:0-24960 GCA_022817325.1 Idris sp. 1 HC-2018 | reverse complement strand
TGTAATTTAAAAAAAAAAAAAAAAAAAAAAAAAAAACTAATAACCTGTACATATAGCAAAAATAAAATAAGATACCCTAAAAATTTGGCTCCAGCAGGACCCAGTTCGAGGATTCGACTTGCCAAAGCCTCTCCTTCCATCAGAGGCGGTGGATTTGTGAGTTTGTCCTTTTTCAAATAACGACAAGTGACTCGCATAGGCATGGCTGCTTTTCGTGGAGGCACAATGACCCTGACTCCACTGTGTCGGCAGCCCCGCATGGCACCACCCCGAGCATCCACCAGAAATGATACCAGAAAGCTGTTTTCAAAACACAAATAACATTATTATAACAAGATGACAATTTGTCTTTTCCACTCGAGATTTTATTATTTATATATATCAGTGTTGATGGATAAAGCATGTGTTTAAACAACTGATTTACGACGATAGTGCTGCTTCTGTTATGACTCTTAAAGTTGCTTTCAACTATATAAGATTAAAATCTAATTCTTTATCTATAGTATAACTTTTAACACTAAAAGTAAAAGTATTGTTTTATCATACTTTTAGTGTTAAGTTTGTTCTAAATTTCAGGGACGTGTAATTCACAAATTCTTAAACGTTCAGTTATTTTTGTACCTATGTAGAGTATTTTTATTTATGAAAAAATAGAATGTGAAAAAAGTTTTTGTACTCAACAAAAAAAAAGAAACAATATTTTCACAGTTTCTATTATTCCCTTGTTTAATTAATGATGAATGTGAATATATTTCTCAAAACATACAAATTTAATAATCAATATTGTACTTTTGATTTGAATAAGTATTATATTTTATTTTGAGAAAAATATTTTTTATTTTTAAATATACTTGAAATAACTTGGGTTTTTGTATGAATTTCTGAATGAATGAATGATGCTTTAGTGATGATGTGAATGATTGACGAATACACATAGCAAAATAAAACTAAAAAAGCAAATTAATGCAGACTATAATAACAATGTGTCGAAAAATATTTGAAGCTAACATAATTATTGTAGCATATAATGTCAACCTTTGCTGATAGAAGAAATAGAACCATTCCTTTTGAAACAAATATTATAGCTTGCAGAATCAATGTATTTCAGAACAAAAAAGTGTGGATCCATGAGCCAAAGTTCCCAGTTGGGATTGTTTTTTGTTTGTAATGAAACTAAAAATGGTGTAACTATAACAGCACAACTAAAGCCTCTGATTTAACGAAACCAAATATATATATCGTACATAATAAAAAGATGATCGAAGTGTGTACAAATTTAAGTCACATTTCCAAAAATGTAAACGAATCAGTAGGGAAACATGTAATGCAAATGGTTTTGTTCAAAGAATGATATTTAAAAAAAATTGTTTTATTGAAATCAAAAAAAAAAACAAAAAAAAAAACTAAATGTAGGCAAAATTAACTGCAAAATCTACAAAGATCTACAACATGTGCTAGGAAATAGGCGCGAATGTGACTTAACATAATTGTCCATGGCAAAACGATAATCATATGCGCAGAGGCTTAGTTTGAAGAAGATAATTCACTTACTTTTTCCATTGTGGAATTCTGCGAGTAGCGCAAATAAAATAACAGAAACAATCGGAAACAAAAAATAAAAACGCGTTAGTAATTCATTCATTAATATATGATTTGATGGATGATAGATGATAGAGATTTTCGAAAACATTTTTGTCAAGCAATCATTTTTCCTTTCTTTTTTTTTCGAAAATCTTTTAAACGTGATTTATCATAATATCTTTTAACAATCAATATTATGTATTATAGTAGTTTTGTGGCATTCACACTTTTTTAACTTTTCTTTCAATTGTATAACTTTGTAAAATATAAAATTTAAAATTCTACATTTCTCATGCACAAATATAAAAATGTATTTGAAAATCAAATTTGATTCCTGCTGTTCCTTTTTATTTGCCCCACAAAATTTGCCATGATTTGTTATTGTAATATATTGATAATTGTATAAATGAAATATTTATAATAATGACTGGAAATTACGTTACCGTAAACAGCGGAAAGTGAAATAAAATATAATTGAGTACCTGTCCCTCCACATTCCTTGTCCTTTAGGCGCGATACCGAGGGCAGCCAGCCTTGAATTTAAGGACTCTAGTGACGCGCTATCTCGGAACAGAACACTGCGTATCAATTAATTTCGGATAATTTCTAATTCGTGCACTCATGCTTTTCGATATTACGTGCAGAACAGCTCTGGCAGTTGAGCTTTTTTTTCTCATCAAATTGTTATTATTATGTTACAGTCAAAATCAAATGCATATAATTTAATTTTGTTTTTTTAAGTACATGTGCTTCTAAGAAGAAAAATCATTTGCAGTGAAAATATAAACAAGTGCAACGTTTATTAAATAAATTAATTACAAGAAATTTATATTTAAAATTGTCATCTTTGAATTTTAAAATATTACTTGAATAAATACAAAAAAATAATTTTATTCGTCGACAGTGCAGTTGTGAACTAATTTGTATGCAAATTGTATGTAATTAATTATAATTTCTTCTTTTTTATACAATATTAATTGTAGCATAAATGAAACGTTATTTTAAGCCTGAGAAAGTGAAAATAATTTGATTGAAATAGTTAAGCATTATATGCAATTTATATTATAATGCGAGAAATGCAGAATTATATTTACAGTTTAAAAGTAATTATTTGTAATAGTTTTATGAATCGTTGAGTGCAGCTATGGTGCAAGTCACGGCTCATATATATTATTTTAATTTAAAAACAAAGTTAACAGTAATTGGAACGTAGTATGTCATTCGGAACAATTAATTAATTTTAATTACAAAATAAAATAACAATTCTCTAGTGCCAAAGATAATGACGTGTTCTTGCAATGACTTACTAAACTTCGTTTCACAAATTCCTTTGAATGAATACCTTTTCTCACACTTTGCAGAGTAAGAAAATATTTGCCTGTAATCCATCCTTGAAAAGTGCAATTTTTACCGAAACAAGAAGGGAAAATCAAAGAAACTAATAGACTCTGTATATACCTATTTATAGTCATGCCAAGTTTCAAAAAATCATTCATCGACATGCCAGAAAAAAGTTCCCTAAAAACGAAGATCTTTTTTCCAAACAAAAAGAGAGCAAGAATTCTCCCAGACATGTGATAATGAAAATCGAAGACGATAGTTTTGAAATGTCCATTCAGTTAAAATAAAGAATTCCTAAAAGATAGACAAAGTTATTATATATATTTTTGTTAACAAGCAGTCTTTCACCAACACACACCATTTCTTACTATAATACACAACATTATTGTTTTAATCAAAGCTATATAAATTATTGTATTTACAATCATTATTACCAGTTTCTACATCACTCTTTATTTTGTTTAACAAATTAAACTTGTTACACTTATGTTCCATCAATATTTTATTTGCTTTATATATAACTCTGCAGTGTATTGCACTCAATTATATAATTGATAAACGTACTTAAAAATACTATCGTTAATGAAACTACACAATTTGCTTGAATGAATGAAAATATAAATAACAAAGTTACGTAATTTATTTTGTATAATCAACTGGGAATGAAATTCAATTCTTTACAAAATTTCCTGTCAATTTGAACATTTTATTTTTTACTCTTTACTTTATTGATGGAACATAATAAATGTTTATTAAGTTGAAAAAAAAGTTTAATGGCATTTATCTAGTAAAGTAGTCTAGATAGCAAAATCTCTTATCAAATGTCATAAAAGATTTTTTTTCAACTTTCAGCGTACAGCACTGTTTTATTATGAAACAGCATTCTTAGTCGACAATGTTTGCTTTTATTTTAAGACTCACCCAATGTGCACGGGCTGCCTATTGATATCTGTATTGTCCACCTTGAGATCAAGTGCGTTTGAGCGATGATAGTTCTCTTTGGTGATCATTTCGGTTATGACAGGCGCTGAAAGTCGCAACAATTTGTGTCAACAACTTTTATCGCATTTTACAAAAAATTCAGATTATCAATTTAGAAATGGACCTTATCGCGAAAAAAGAAAAAAACAGCTCAACATAAATTCTTAACTAAGCCTGCGTCTAAAATATTTTTAACTTTCTACATAGTATATTTTGAATGTTTGACAGATAATAAGACAAGTGTGAAACAAACAGCCCTATAAACAATTATAAGTTTTAATTTTTTGTATCGTGATTTGCAATACGAGACCGCAACTTTTATGATGAAAAAAAGCTTGTGTCAAAAATACTACTTTGTTACTTAACTGATACTTTTTGTGCGGTCTTTGCGGTTTTTCTTGCGTTTCGTTTTACGCATATTTAACATTTTTATTTCATAACATTTTACATTGCAGAGAATATACATTTTTGGGAATGTTAACATGAATGAATTTCTACGTGCATGAATTCTACTAAGTAATTAAATTATACTTAAAAGCTAGTTACCAAACAAATATTAATATCAGAATTTAATCAAATTTTGTATTATTAATACTATTTTTGATTTGTAGCAAAATAAAATTACTTTCAATGTCTTGAATGGGAATTTTATACATTTAAGTTTCTGCATATTATTTGTTGTTGTTTTCGCTGATCTCACCTTCTGAATGGCGATTGTCTCTTTCGTCGTCAGTGACACTGATTCGCATCGAGTCATCTCCCATTGATTTCATATCGTCGACAATCATGTACTGATATTGTTGCAGGTCGCTAACCATTGGATCTTCGCCTACAGGAGACGAAGCATGAAGTCATGTTTTCTTACAAAATATCGATTACATGTTTTTATTTTATGATTTTTGTATCAATTTTTGTATCCATTTTTGTATATTCTATCCAAAAAGTTGACTTTTAAAATTAATCAATTCTTTGCAAAAAACAAACATAATTTAAACATAAAACTGTAGTTTTGAAATTATTAAATATTGTTACAAGTTAGCTACAGAAATAGATAGTGTTAAAAAAAGTCACATTTGTTCAACTTAAGTGTTATGTGAAAAATAAATAAGGAAAATCTGTGATGCAATTGAATAATCATAATTAAAACCGATAATTATCGCGATACATTATATTATCTGTCGAAAATTACATTAATAAGACATAAGTATGTGAAACGATTTCTCAGTAATAATAATATGTAAGAATTATTGACATTTATTTTTAATTATGAAACTCTTATTTGAAGTGTAATTTATTTTTAGTCAATGAGCAAACTTCATCTTATTTTTCAATTTATTGAGAAAAAATTATTTGAAAAATTATTATTATTATTTTTTTTTTTTCATTTTTTTTTAAAGAGTTGATTAAATAGCACGTAACGAGCATGGACCATACTCGAATGCACTAATTAAGATACGACCACTTTTTTATTTCTTCCATTAAAATTACTTTACATTTCGAGCAACAATTTGTCATTTTTTTCAACTATTAAACAATTAAATCGTTATTCAAAATCATCTAAACATGAATTCTCTTAATTCAATTTTCAAGGCTAATAATGTATTTTTAAAATGTATATTTTATACGCACAAAACTATTTGCAACACAACACATTTACATTAAAATATTGGCAGCTACACAATAATTTATTAAATTACAATTTATTATGTATCTAAGCTCATAATAAATCAATTTTTATTAAAAAATATTCATTTTTTTTATATTCACTTTTTTTCTTTCAGATGTCACAAAAATAAGTACACAAAATAGTCATGAAGTTAATTAATAAATTAAAATTCATTGAATGTTAGACCTCAAGTACGAAATGCAAGTGTTAATCTGGTTATGTCGAAACAACTAAAAATAATATACTATTAAATAACACGATATTTTTTTGATGTGTCAAATCTTGACAAGTAAGTTTTATTCCAATCCGCGTTAGTAGTAATGTTTTGTATTATGTACGTACACGTTATTACGTATACGATTAATGAACTCATTAATGCCTTTACATAAGGTACATATGATATCATCGTTCCGTAAGACAAGCAAGTGGATTGAAATAAACCTAAGTTGAGTTGCGGTACGATTGTATTTCAAAATAAAATAAAAAAAAAAATAATTTTTCCAAAAGTTAATAATGCAATCTGAACATTTTTACGAAACTCAATTGTAAACAAGCATTAACTTTTATATTACACTTTTCTTATTTCATATATTTTGTGTACTACAAAAAGATACTAAATTAATCATAAAATAAAACGGTTTGTATTTTAATTGTTGTTAGTGAGTTATATTAGACTTGCAAATTTCTTTTGTTTGAAAAACTGTTAGTGAGTTGTCTCGCAAGAAAATTCAAGCCAAAAAAGCGGGGATTATTAATTTTGTTGTATTTCATAAAAATTTTGTAAAACAATATATTTTTGATGGCGAGAACTATACAGCTATTTTTGGCTGCTCGCAAGTTTTGCTTTATAGCACGTTCGAAATTGTTTATAACAGCTTGATATTTCTGAACTATTGATTATGCTTCGTGTAGGTTTTGTTTGATTGAAAATGAGCTAGTAAACAGCAAAGTAAATATATATCAGTGCTATTGTTGTACTCAATGTAAAACTTTAATTCTGATTAAATGTTCTTGAATTTTTCCCCCTCCCTTGTTAATTTCCACGTTTGCAATTTACAACGTGTTAATGGTTCTTTCAGGAATGTGACTTCACAATTGTCCAATTGATACAGTGTAGTGTAAAATCAGCCTACGCCCACGGGTGTCAATGATACTCAGATTGAAAAAACAATTTTCCTCAATTGCCAGCAATTACTTTAATTTTTTATTTTATAGCCTCTTAATAACAACATTTTTCCCTCAATAGCTTTTTTAAAATGTATCTTACTTCGTAATTTTATTGATTTTTTTCAACAAGCCACCCTGATCCTTTTTTTTCAAGTAAAATGTACATGAAAATGATTTATATACGCAGCTTCAGTTTAGAAATTGGATCAATGAATTGATGCTCACAAATTCATAAGCAAAAATGAGTTTAACTTAATAACAGAAAATCGCAGACCAATTGTGTCCGGTGATTGCATAAATTGCAATTACGGACTGTGGGAAAATATATACACACTCTGCTCTGATCCAATTTCTTTTCTTTTTTGTCCACCTTTGTATAATAATAATAAACAAAAATTGTGTATTATAATTATTAGTTTACTTATGACGTCGCTGTTTCTGTTGCGCGTGCATCCGCAGCAAATAAATCCCTTGTCTTTTTTGTTCTTTGACATCTTTGACATTTGTGTGTAAACTTGTCACAGAAAAAAACACTCAAATCCCAGCTGGTGAACCAATCCACCAAAAAACAAACACAACCACCAACTGTAATCCAGAATCCTAAGGGTGAAACCAAGGGTTAAGAAACAAAAAAAAATTGAGCGATTGGGGGAAAAGTGTGTTTACCCTGTTGCGCACGCGAGTTAACTCGTGTGGTGACACGGGAACAGCGACTGACCAGCAAACGAATTGCTTCGTGAAAAGACACGCTGACCTCATTTCATGATTCACCAATTTTATAATTGAATTTGTAACATCGACTTTATTATAAACAACGTGGATTTACGAAGCTCATCATGGTGCCATCTGCCAAGGGCAGCCATTGTCATCTGCTCGTTACTGGCATCAGCATTGATGTCATGTGTGCAATTGAAAGAAAAAATAAATTTTACAATATTGTCTGGAAGATTGAAGTTCAAATTTAAATGTTCAAGTTTATTAATCAATAATAAACTGAAGAGGAAATGTTGTTGACAATTTGACAGGACCGTTGACCTTGAACTTTGGACTTTCAAGGGAGAGACGAAATTTTGGGGGATGTAAAAAAATGGCACGGATGTGAGAAAAAATGAAAACAAACAGTCGATTATGTAATTGTGGTGTGTGCGTTATTTTGGTTGACGTTTGGCAGACTGCCAACGGACAGCGGCGCAGAGGCACACCGTGGACTGACTGAGAAACGAGAGCCGCGGAACGTGTTGTGGCCATTGCGTAATCTGCACCGATCGGATACATATTTGTCTGTCTATGATAACGGAAAATCAACGACTGGTGCCTCCTATCAGAATCCAAATTCCTACAAATCAGCAGATCAAATAATGAGTTGAAGACATTTATTTGAAAAGTAAAAATTAACAAAAGTTATACCTAGAAAGAAAAAAGAAAACAAAGCCAGTCATTAGTGTACTCAGCTTTATTTTTACCTACACGAAATATACACTTTTGCTTTATGCGATAAAATATGTATAATTAATTCTTTTCAACTGGTTTTGATTACAAAGTAGGCTTTGAATGGAAAATTGTTTTTCACATTTTATTGACACCCTTCAAGCAACAAAGTATTTTAAATATAAGTGTTATCAACAGTTTTTTTTGTTAGGGAAATTTTAATTTCTTGTGTGTACATCATTTTTACTTTTGTTATTAGAATTACTATTAATAAGCTGATATCATTTTAGAATTTATATATCATGTTATTTGCTATGCACATTATGTAATCAGTTTGTTGAATTAACTTTAGTGCAATTAAATGCGTCAAATTAACATGACTTTTCAAGCACTATAAATCAGATTTTTTTTCATTTACAAGTTTATTTAAATCAATGACTTCAGTTTTACTTTTAATCTCATCTGATAAAACTCACATCATCCTTCTTTTTTTTTTAAATTCCATTCAGATGTCTTTTAATTAAAGCATTTTTCAATTAACTTTTCCTTTAATAATTTTTTTTCAAAAATTCTTTGTTTATTTTCAGAATTGCATTTTTATTAGAAAGAAATAACTTCTTATGTACTCAGAGACAAATCTGATTTCAAATCTATGTAATTAACAAAAATTGACTGATAATAGAGAACAAAAAATAATAAAAGGATGCTCAAAAATAACGTAAAGACGTAATAAACTTTATTGCCACTTTTGTGTTTTAACAATGGAAAATTAAGCTGAATAGGTGAGATCAGCAGGAGCGTTACGAAACGTTCGCTCAAACGTGTTTCCGTTTAGTATCAATGTCATTACGATACTTGACCATTCAAAAGTTGACCGGAATGGTGTATTTATATTAAAAAGTTTTTTTTTTTTTGTTCATTAAGAAAAACACCAATTACTTTTAAACGTATAATACAGATTTTATAAAAATGATTATCTACATGATATGAGCTATCTAAATGGGTTAAAATCACAGAAGGCAATATAGAGTGCTTAAAAAAGATGATTCAATTATGAATAAAGTTTCATATGATTTCATTCAGGTTGTCTGAGATCAGTGAAAATTAATAGTAATACTAATAACTGTACAATCTTTATCTCTTTTTGTCTGCCGATGTTTATTGCTTGTGATTTAACTATTTTAATGTTAGTGAGCTTTCTTCTGAAAGAATGATTTATCTATGAAAAATTGTTGTCTGTTACATTTCCTAAAAATGAAAACTAATAATGAAGTCCGAAAAATTTGTCGTGACAGATATTTTAAAAATGTTAAAGCACAATTTTATTTTATATATGATGAATTACGTGTACATATTTCTCAAGTGTAAAGGTGTTAGAGAACTTACGAGAGTAGTTCATTTTGCCTTGGTAGAAAGAAGGGAGATACACGTGTTGTGCGTGTGGCGGTTGCCCATAGACATTCATTGTCGCCACGCTGATTTCATCGCCACCTACGTAGTGTTGCATTTTGAAGGGGGTTTTTATATCATCAATGCCTTTATTTAAGTTTTTATTTTACAAAATGAATTTCCAATTCACCGGGTTGTTTTTACATTTTAATTTTCAGTTTTACTTTTTTTTGTTGTTAAAAATAGTATTATTTACTCAAATGGGATTTATTACATTTTAATTTGTTAACAACTCAGTGAAATTAGTTTACAGTACATGCTAGTTGACCTACTTTGACTTTTGTTTTTTTTGTAAATTTGAACAGAGGTAAAATAAAAATTTTCGATTTTATATTACATACATTGATTTTAATGAAGACATGGTATTCGTGCATTACATGCTAGTCGGGGGATTGATGTTAGTCACGAAATGTGCATGCAAAAATGTCTTACAAAGGAATTCACAATTTTAAAAAATCGACGATAGTAAAAAAAAGTTAATTAAAAAAGCAAAAAAATTGTTTCTTTTTTTTAATTAACTTTATTTACTTTATTCGTTGATTTGAATGATTAGTTTTGTACGTGTCATATTGAAGAAGTACTCACCTCCTTCGTCTTCACTGTCACTCATAAACGTTTCCTGCATAGACTCAGGAGCTTGCACTTTGTATTTTTCTTCGACAGTGACAGTGTGGGTTGTTGTGATTGTTGTTTCAGTAACTACTTTTAGTGTTTCAACTACACTAATGTAGCGCAATTTATTTGCAATGTCCAGTGCAGTTTGTCCGCTCTTTAAAAAGCAACAAATTATTATTACATTATTTAAACCATCATTAATTTTAAATTATAAACATTAAATTTTAAAAACACCTTTAGAGAAAATTTTTTTTTTCTTTTTATTTCAACAACAAATTGTTTGAGAGCAAATAATTTTACTTTTTTCTTTAATTTTACATTTGAAAAAATAGATATTTTTATTGATTTTATAAGAAAAAGAAAAAAACATTTTAATTTTAACTTACATTGGTAACAGCGTTGGGTTTCGCTTTATTTTCTAAAAGTAAATTGATAACAACAGTGTGTCCTTGCTGAGCAGCTTGATGTAGAGGAGTATATCCGGCACTTGTGCTACTGTCGACCGCTGCACCAGCCCCCAGTAAAAATCGCACCATCGCAGCCTGTCCAAAATGCGCTGCTACATGCAGAGGAGTGTAACCAGCCTAAAAACAATATTTAATTTATATTTTTAATTGAAATAAACAAAATTATAATTTTTGAGTTAAACAATTCTTACATAATTAGCGAACAAAAACAATGTTTTTACAAAAAAAAATCAATTAGAACACTGTTTAGGTAATAGATATTAATTTAATTATAAATAACATAATAACTTGCCCTTGGTTAATTATCTACATTTAAAAAATGTGAATTACAATGTTTAAAGAAATGTTACCTTTGTTTTCGAATCAATCTGTGCATCATTTTTGAGAAGAATAGATGCTACTTTGACTTTATCTCCTTGTGCACATAAATGTAAAGGTGTCAGTCCATTCTGAAAATATTTTTATCAATTTAAAAGATTTTGTTCTGAAAACATGATAATTATCTGAGATTTTTTTAAGAAAAAAGGTTTTATACCTTGGCTTTATGATTTGTGTCTGCTTTGTGTTCAATAAGAAGAGTAGACATGTCTGTGTGACCTTCTTGAGCACTAAGATGTAATGGTGTAAAGCCAGCTTTTGATTCTGCATTTGCTTTTGCTCCATACTCCAGTAAAGTAGTTGCTATGTCCATCTGAAATGTATCATGTCTTATTATTTGTAATTTTGTTATTGTTTGTTTGTTTTTTTTCAACAATCAATTTAATAATAATATTTAAAAAGTTACTTTATTTAAACCCTGTTTAAAGAAATTGTTGAAAATATATATTTAATTTTCAAGTTTTGAATCAATAAATCAAAAAAAGGACCTGATTTTTGCGTGCTGCAATGTGAAGAGGTGTATGTCCATTTTTCGCCATCGCATGTGGAGAAGCACCTTTATCTAATAACAGCAGCGCAACATTCTGGTGATCGTAATGTGAAGCTACATGAAGTGGTGTTACTCCATTCTGAAAAATTAAAAATACATAATACCTGATATTATTCACCATTCTGATTTAAAATTCATTCAGAGAATATGTGCAAAAATTTTTCAATTCCATTCATGTCTATTGCCTTGATATTTTTATTTCACAGGGATGTAATTTGAAAATGATGCAAATATAAACAGGTTCGTATTATCATTAAATTTAAGTATTAATAATGTTTCCTATACCTTTCCTTGAGCATCTACTGGAGCTTTTTTTTGCAATAAAAGTCTTGCAACGCTCATGTTTCCGTACTTGGCCGCTAAATGTAATGGCGTGAATCCTTTTTTAGTTGTAGCTGTAGGCGAAGCTTCATTTTCCAAAAGAACCGACGCCACCTGTTGATAAAATGTATATTTAATTTTTTTTTTATTATTATTATTAAAAAAAAAAAAAAAAAGATTTAATTTTCAAACTTTTCTGTTTTTTTATGAAAGATTTAATTTTAGATTTGTAATTCAATTTTACCTCCTCTTGGCCTTCTTTTGCCGCAATATGTAATGGCGTATAAACCTCTTTTGTCGTGGCATTTACATTTGCTCCATATTGAATTAATAACATCACAATATCAACGTTACCCAGTCTCGAAGCAATATGCAAAGTAGTTTGTTCTTCCTATAAAATCAAATAGCATTCAATTTCACAGACAAATCCTTTATTACAGAAAATTATTGCCTATTAAATGATACCTTACCCTGGCCTTGGCGTTTACTTGTGCGCCATTTCTCAAAAGGATCCTGATAATATCAGTCTGATTGGCTCTGGCCGCCAAATGCAACGGGGTTTCACCGCGCACCGTGGGCACATCCGGACTAGCATCGTGTTGCAACAGATAAATGACAATGTTCATGCAGCCCATGAAACTTGCCACATGCAGAGGAGTCAACCCAGACTGCAATAATAATTTGATATTTACAAATTTAATTACTTCTTCAATATTTAATTTTTGTTACCAACAAATTCTTACTTCAGTGGTAGCCTCAATGCTGGCTTTATGTTTCAACAATAATTCGACAATTTTGATGCGATTCTTTTTGCAAGCAATGTGAAGTGGTGTGAAGCCATTAAGCGCCCTGGCATTAGGATCTGCGTTTCTATCTAAGAGTAATTTTGCCACACGAACATGACCACAGTGAGCCGCAACATGTAAAGCAGTTAAATAATCCACCGTGACTTCATCGACAGGTGCACCGTGATACAAAAGGATTCGTGCAGTGTCCACGTGGTCGCCTTGACAGGCCATGTGAAGAGGAGCCAAACCATTCTGAAAAATGACATTATTTGTTGAGTACATGTTTTTTTCCTTTTTAAAGTAATTTTTGTTATATAAAGTATAATATCCAACTTTCGTTTTTGCTCCTATCGGTGCTCCTTTTTCAATTAAAATGTCCACAACTTCGTGGTGTCCGGATCTGGCGGCACAGTGAAGAGGCGTCAAGCCGTCCCGGGTTTTTGCTTCGATATTTGCACCCTTGCTCATTAAAAGATCGACCATCTTGAGCTTTCCCCATTTTGCCGCCACGTGCATAGGTGTGATGTTGTGCTGTCAAAAATAAAGACAATTTTAGTTGTACTTTGTTTATAGATTTTGCAGCATTGACCATGATCTAGTTTAATTTGAATTAGGAAACGTATTTCATTTGATACTTAATTCAATTTAGTTGATTAATAATTGAAAAAGCTTTCCTTCAACAAATGTAATCTGCTTTGCTATTGAACAAGCATAATTATTTTCGATGGCTTGACATTTTATATCAACTTTAAAATAATATTCAAAATGTATATTTTTGGTTTCTCAGAAGATTATAAAATTAAATGTAAACCTAACTGTATTATTAAGTTTAAACCTTTTAGAATGTAATTAGAATTTACCTTTGCTGCGAAATTGACATCAGCTCCTTTGTCATAAAGCAGAGATGCAATTCGATCGTTACCATAATGAGCCGCTATGTGAAGTGGCGTGAAACCACTTTTGGATGTTACGTCTGGATTGTGATCGTTCTATTAAACAAATAATTGTAATAGCGACAGTATTAAAATATATCAATTAATTTTCTATACATTTCTTTTCGTATTTCTTTTCAGTTTTACTTATATTATACTTTATTTTCGTTCAATAAACGGGAGTATACCAATAACCCATCAAGTATACAAAAATTTCAAAATTAATGTAGACATTGTTTACAAAAGTACAATTTTATAAGTTAAAAAATAACAGAATGTATTCAAAAACAAATAAAGTTAATATCATAATTAGAATAAAAATTCATTTTATGAACAAATTGGTAGTAAGTGATTTTTTAAAGAATTATTTCAAGTAGTAATAGGTTGAACCAGTATAATATAATATAAATATTGTATGTTCAATAATTAATAAACTAAAGCATACATGTAGTAAAAGTGTCGCCGCTTTGCAGTCATCTTTTTTCGCTGCGATGTGAAGTGCCGGCAGACGCACTTTACCACGTGTGTCGTTTTCCAGAAGAACTGCAACCACCTTGTCGTGACCTTGTTGCAGTGCAACAGCAAGTGGGGTGAATCCATCCTAAAAAATGTGTTGATGTTGAAATTTCATTTAAACTTATACTTTACTATTTTATAAGTAAACTTACCTCAGTGGCGAGGGCCTGATTGGCTCCATTACTGAGCAAAAATTTAACAACCGAGTCATGATTTTCCTGAGCAGCCATATATAAGGGTGTAAATCCATTTTGTGATTGTGCATTAACAGATGCACCTCGTTGCACGAGTAATTGCACCACTTCCTCATGGCCAGCTGAATGAAAAATAAATCACTTGATCAATGATTTATAATGGTCCACTTTTATAATTATTTATTTTGTGTAATTACTTACCAAGGGAAGCAATGTGCAAAGCAGTGTTTCCTTTTTTTGTAGCAGCATCTACGGTGGCGCCACGAGATAATAATTCCTTTACAATATCTAAGTGTCCATCTTTAGAAGCTAAATGCAAAGCATTTAATCCATTCTGAAAACAAATTACAAAATTAATAAACGAAGTTCTGATATAAAAAATTTAAATTAAATAATAATGATTTTGGGAAAAATAAAATTTAAAAAATACTTACAGCATTTGAAGTATTTATATCTACTCCATCTTTTAAATATTCCAAAACTGTTTCCAATTGTCCAGCTCGAGAAGCTCGTAAAAATGCTGTACATGGATCGCTCTGAAGCAATTTTAATTACAATTAAAACATTTTTACATTATAATTTGAGTATAATATTTAATTTATAATAATGATATGTGTAGTTAGCTTTTGCATATATATAGTTACTGTGCCAATGCACAGCAAAGTATTGATCACTATTACGCGAAACGACACAACAAATAAGATCCCTGTGTTTGATTTTCATTTTATCATTGGTGTATAAATTTAACGCAAAAATATAATATAATCATCTTTCGCAGAAAATTTTTTTATTTATATATACATATTGTTTTTTTTGTTTTTTTTTTTGCATTCAATGCGTTAACTCAAATATTAACATAAAAACGATGTCATTACACAGGCGATATATGAATAATTCAGTACTACTTGGTTTCCTAAATAAATTTGCATAGAGTTATTTCAACTTTTTCTTCTAAACATTCACAATCACGTAAATCACGTACACATTTTTATGAGACTTTAATCAAACATTTTTATCGATAATTATTATTTTTACTTTTCAATTTTCAAACAAACAAAATTACATTAATATAAAAGTTTTTTTTCTTTTTTCTTTTTATCAAAGTATACACAACTCTCTGAGTGCATTTTCGTGCTCTTGTGCTGTTAAATTGATTAACGTTATTTAAAAGAAAGATGTCGTTTAAAAATTATCATTTGCTTTTGGACACAGATGGAACATAACATTTCAACTGTTTACTTGCAAAAAATAAAAAAGTGTAGAAGCAAGGCTATAAACCATTTACAGAAGGTGATGCTTGCATCATTTAATGATACGTGATTCAAGGCTGCACGTAATTTGAAAGACGGATTGTTACTGTAAATAGGTAAAATTGTAAGAGAGAGAGAGAAAAGTGTCGATTCGAACAAAGGTAATCGGAATCCTTATGTGGATTACGATCACTGCGTGCTAGCAAAAATATAAATGAAATTTTATGTAATGCAGCAACTGTTGTGTGTGTTTTTTATGCTGATAAAGTTTCCATTTTGTTATATCCGTTACTTGAGGGTGGGCACTCTTCCCTTCGACTTCACGCCAGACAGCAAGGCGCCCCACGCTACTGGTGTTTTTTTTTCTTTTATCTTTCTAATCTTGTGTCTTTTTTTACACATTTTGTCAATGACGAATCAATCGATGGTACACAAAGTGCAATTTTAGAATTTAATTAAAATTAATGCAACTTTGAAATCCAATTTTATTGATAATAAATTGGAGTACTTTTACTATTATCTACCAAATTTTGAAATATATAAAGTAAAAAACAATTAAAGTAATTTGATTCTGAATTTGGATGAGATGTTTGTAAAATATATAGTGTTACATTTTTTAAAGTACAACTTAACTGGGACGTAAAGTTATACGTTCTGCCATCGTTTCCTTTTCGTCTCATCTTTACCCTTTAATAATAAGTAATCAATCAGGTAAGAATTGCAATCAGACAAAAAACTAAATGTTTAATTGAAATTAAACAAAAAGTGAAGATTTTAAATGAATTTGCAAGCAAAGTCTTGTTATTTAAAACATTAATCGCTTTTGTAAGTAAATTTATGTTAAAGTAATAAGATGTTTTAATTTTGACATATGTATTATGGGCCTTTTGCACTTTTTTTAAACAACGTTTTCAATTAATTAATCAATCTTTTAGATAAAAATAAATAGATAAACAAAATTTGCATGTTATTTAAAATATTTATTTACAAATAAACTTAGGCGGCCCATAATACCCATTTTTCCCCTAATAAATAAAATATAAAAGTAAGTTGGAAAACTGTAAAGAAAAGTGGCTGATTCTCTTTATACAAATTTGATACGATTTTGATGAAAAAAAAAAAAAATTGTCCGAGTGCAATGCCCTCGTCTCGGTCTCAGAGACTCCATTTATCTCGCAGAGACATTACACAGTTATGGAAAAAGTAGTCTTCCTTTAGTCGCGTAAATCTTGTATCAAAAATTCAGCGGTCTCTCTTTATCCCTCTTTTTGCCCTCATTTTTCAGCTCCATTAATAGTCTTTAAAGCTGCTCCAACAAGGTCAATTTTAAGTTTAACTTTACAATCCTTGTTTAGTAGATAAATAATTATAAAAAAGAAACTTTTGATCAAAATTGTTAAATTACAAAATAAAGAAATTTGTATACCTTTGGTCAAAATAGAATTTCAACTTTCTTAATATTAAACAACAAAGTTCTGTTAATAAATTTGAGTGTGAAATCGTGGGAAGAAATGTATTGATTTGATTTTGGCGTGTGAGTTGGGAATTAAATTTGAAATGATACACGAAAAAAGAAAGGGGGTGAATCACTGCGAATTAGGAAGCTTTCGTTTTTAGGTGAACATTCTTTCAATTGACCGGAAGGATTACTTATCCAGATGTCACGCGTTAACGAATATAAAAGTAGAAGAACCGAGTGATGATGTAATCTATAAATGTCAAGCAGTTGATGGTGAATAGATAGTAAGAAAGGAAAATGAAAAGTCACTTAATTTATCATAGAGACTGCTTTAATAGTAAGAACCAATCTACAAAATGTATTATCAAAAGAATTATTGCACTTAATTTGATTTTAATGTTCAAATTTAAATAAATAGAAAATTATATAGGCCATAAAGAAAATTTACTTGCAAATAAATTGTAATTTAGCTTCCTATATATAATTTAGGAGCATTTATAAAATATTTCCATTAAGAGTTAATAAATCAGATCAAAAATAGGAAATTGAATTAAATTTTTGAACATGAAAAGAAGGGATTATTTTTAACATGTAATCATCTTAATTGTGAAGTCAACAAAATATTATCAGCATTTGTCGCAATTGGCGATACAATTACTTAAATAACACATTCAATACGTTGCGCTACTTGTATCACGAAACTCAGTTAAAATGGGTCACATTTTTACAACTCTTACACTTTTGTTATTTGGCTTCTTTGACTTGTTGCAAACCAATAATGCGGCATTTAAGTTTATGGTAAAATAAAACCAAGGCTAAACTTGAATTTTAATTTTGTTCTATTTAATATTGATTAATGTTCTAATAAAAAATTACTTGTATATGAATTATGAAACATAATTTTTGTGCAATTTTTTGTAGCATAATTTTGTACTTTTTAATTTTATTAAAATGATGTATTGATTGATGTTTAAATTTATCAATATATTAATGATGGCAACAGTTTTTATAAATACACACACTGTCATACATATTATAAATAGAATCACGAGATGGTAAAAATTACGGCAATTTTGATGAAATAAGAAGCTATAAAAATAATCTTGTGGAAAGATATTTTGTAATACATTTTTTAAGTTAAACCAAAATAATTTATCAATATAAAATAAAATGATAATGGTAAGATCTAAGTTTAAAATTGCTAACAAAAAACACAATAATATATAAAAATTATCATTAAACGGTGTTGATGAAAAGTTAAGACTGTAATGCGTGTAATTGGGCAATTATAAACATCAAAGTTCTTTTAAGAGAACGTGATATAATCTAAATTTTGTACTGTCGGCGATGGGGTTTCTAAACTTAGATAGAACGATGGTACTAAACTTAGACTGGTGTACCGCCAAAAATGTTGACAAAAAATGTACGCAACGTACAAAAGTAATGCTGGACAAAGTTTGAGCAATTTTTCTTTTTTATCATTATACAAAATTAACATTTCTAAAAATAATACCCTTTTTAATTTCAATTTAAAACTTTGTCAACAATATTTTTGGGCACCAAAATTAAGATCATCGTTCAGAACTTTCTACATTACCGACAATTTAAACACTTCTACAACAATTTTCATTTCTGCAATTTTTTAGTTTCTTTAATAAATTGCTATCTTTGTGTGTTCCCAAGAATAAAATTAATTTACATTAACTGTAATTTCAAGGATATTTGAATTATAGCCTTTTTATTATAATTAACATTACTATTTGCATACAAAATGTTACTAAAAAGAAGTATTTATTGAAAATAATTTGAAAATTGACGTAAGATTTTGTCATAATGACTTTTGTCCATAATTTAGTGGATACGATACTATGCGTAGGATGTAATTAAAGGACAGGATTAGTAGTGGAGCAATCACCGTGTAAACTCGGAGTTCATTGACTGGAGAGCAGTGAAGACAGAACACGTAAAGTCGGCTACAGAGCGTGACCATGCGTCTAGGGAACAACAGACGCCAACTTGGTTTCTTTCATGAGAAAGTATTTTTTTATATTTAAATACACATTTTGTTCAAAAAAAGTGCAACTTTTTACCCTTTTCCTTTTTTGTTAACAAATATTAATGAATCACTGTTTTTCATTCTTTTTAATTATTTAAACTAAAAACAATCGGTATCTTTTGTTTATTTTATTTTGTACTTTATCCTACTTTTTTTATTTGAAATTATAATCTAATTTTAATTGAAAATGCAATTTAGTTTAAATTTAATAATAATAGTTTTTACTCTACTTAGACTTTCTTATCATTTTCATTTTCTTTCACAATTATGTGTCAAAAGTATCAAGTATTGTGTTTGCACACGGTTTTATGAAAACAAGAAGAACATAATTGCAAAATGTATGTATATTCACTGGTTTTGAGTTTCGCGTTGTGGCTATCACACTTTCTACGTTTATGCTATTAAGTTCAAGCTTTTTTGCTGCTAAATTAAAATTTAAATGTAATGTTTCATTTTTGAAGAATATATATCAAAATAAAAGTATTTTATTAAAACTTAAATTAACTAAATTAAATAGCAAAAAAAAAAGAAAAAAAATAAAGATACAATTTACAGTGCATAATGTACTGTCGAGTTAATAAATAAATTTGTATTCAAACAAAAAAAGTTAACTTTATTTAAGAAATTAACTAAAATTGATGTAGATTGAAGAAATCAAAGTTAAATAATAAAAAGACAAAATTTGCTAAATAAAAAGTGTTGTTTTCGAGTTAAAAATTGTCTATAACTAAACTTATATATTTATAGCGGTGCATTGACTTGTTATAGTAACAAATGTGACGAGTTGTACAATCGGACATGTTGTGTCACCTTACGTTGGATAAGTCTTCTGTATTTGTTCGAAAGATAACGCAATCAACAAACATGTCACACAAAACTTTTTTATATGTATTCTGCGAATACATAAGTATATTTGTATTATTAATGCAGTACATACTCACAAGTTCTGACATCTAAATATAGTATATTATATAGAAACTTCACAAAGTTTCGGCTCACCTGAAACAGACAAAAACAAATTATTAAAACTTAGTTCAGTGACATTGTATAATACAAATCTTAGACAGACTTATCGATTTTATACAAAGTTATAATAAAACGTTTAGCACCTTATAACAATTTGCAAAATAAAATGTCATACAACATGTGAAATTTATTAGAAAAAAAAAGTATTTTAAAGAAAATTGTGAATGTACTTTCTACAATTATTTTTATAATGAAAATATGGTTACAACTTTTGCGGTTTATTTGTAAATTAACTGTTCATTACAAAAATTAAACTTGTGGTTTGGAAATTGTCTCGGAAATTGTAATATATATATGTAGAGATCTGGATTACACGATTTAAATATTAAAAGAAAGTTGTGAATTATTTTTGTTAATTGCGATGATAAAAGCTTCCAAATAATGGTTGGTACAAAAAACAAAATAGACAATGCTCAGAGGATATTATAATGCATCTGATTTTGCTTACAAAAACGTTATTGTTCTTTTGTGGGCATGAGAAATGTGTCGCATAAGCGCAAATTTGATACGATAGTCCCAGTCATAATATAAATTAATTATCTTAATTATCAGAACTGCTTTTTCAGAGATACCACCAACATGAAACCAATGAAATTTATTTCTGCGAAATTTTGATTACAATATTAGTTCAATTTTGTAATTCAAACATTTTGTCTCTGAATCAAAAATCATTAAATTAACAAACATTAAAGAAGAAATTATTTTTGTCCGTGTTATATATGACATAATTTTAAAATGCTGAACGATTCGTGGTTGTTGCATTGTGCGTTTCGGTTCAGTGACAAGATTCAATCGAGGTTAAGGCTAGTGAAAGGCGTAGTTCACGGACACGCTGCGATCACATTTCTTATCCGTATATTATTCTTATAGACTTGTCATGTTACCTGCAAGCTTCTCATCCCAAAACACTTTTTCATTTTACTTTTTTGTCAGCTCCTCCACTTTTTTATTTATTTTTTGTTTAATCACTGATAAGAATGATAAGAACACATTTTTACTGTAGCAAACTTGTTTTTAAATATTTTGTAAAAATATTAAAACTACATAGAGAGATTAAAAAAAGTACAATTAAATTACTTTAAATCTAAAGCTAATTTGTAGGCAAATTGTCTTATGACTCAGATTTTATTTTGAAATCAAGATACAATATCTAAGCATTGAAGATTGCCAGAGAAAGTTTGGCGCAGGTCAGTTTTGTTTATACATTTCAGTGCTTATCAGCGACTTATATTTGGTGTAAACTGAGATACACAAATAATAAATTCTCGTTTTTGATTTTCAAATTTTTCAACATTCAAACAATTAATACTTTGATGACAACAAATTTAAGGATATTACTACTTTGTAAGATTAATTAATTGTGAATTTCATGTAACCAAATTTGTTGTCATTTTATTACAGATTTGATGAGAAAAGGGAAATATATTTTTGACGATTGAAATGTACATTTTGTATAAGCTCCTAATTGACAAAACTATTTTTACTTAAATACAACAATATTTTTCTTGATTTTAAAATAATAAAATTTTCCATAAACTGGACAAAAATCAGGTTAAATGTCGCCTCAACTAGGTTGCCCCTTAACTAAATCATTGATGAGTCTATTTATATGACAGAGAAGATATGACATCAAGGTAATTGATGTCAAATGCCATTTATTAACGAGAAAAAATTCTCTGGTTTATTATTAATAAGTTCATTATTAATAATAATTACTTTGTATAATATAAAATGTCTGAAAACCAATTTTTTGTAAAACAAAGTTTTTTCAAATTAAAATCATTCTTTTTTCCAACACTAACAAAGCAATTAAATTTAAATTGAAACGCCTTGTTCGAGTGTTTCATAATCTTTGAACACACATTTTGTGTATTTATATTTGCTAAAGATTTTAGCCTTGAAATTCTTAATTGTAACCGATTTCTCATTTTTTCTCTTCTCCTCTAGCTAAGAGTGGAGTCAGCGATAAAAATAAATAGGTACAACTTGAAAATGGATAGTTGCAAGGCTACAGAGTCTTGTTTAATAAAGATTTATAATATCGATGTAATAAAACATTGGGAACACGATTTTGTAGGGTTGTATACTACAGTGTTCATACATGTGACGAGGTACTACGAAAATATTGGATGAATGTGTTACGCTGACGCTGTCGATTAATAAAACCGGAAACTTCTCTTCAGTGTCAGTGTCAGCCGCCTAACCACTCGACCGAGTTATGAAATCCAAGAGGGAGACAGAAAAACCGACCACTTTTACGAATCTCAACAACTCATGACTAATAATAAGAAATTAAAATTACAACTTATAAGAGAAATTACAATTTGTAAACGAAGACATTATCGATTTTTTTCATATAATAAAGTACACTTTTCTTGCACTCATCATAATGAAAGAATTACATTTCAAAGAAATTAATAGCAACAACTTATACTGACAATTTTAAAAATACACAAGTGTTGTATTTTGCGGATAATAAAAATTGCTGATGACTCTGAATGACGTGAAATGAATATTAATTTTTTGTTCTTCTGCAGTTAATAGTAAAAGGTGTGTCTTGTGCAAGCGTTCTATGCAACATTTCATTAAGGTTTAATTGGATGTCTCAAATATGTAGAGCATTGTAGTTCGCAAACGAACAATTTAGCCAACTTTAAACTAAGCAAACTTGAATTAAAGCAGATTATTTAATTCTGCTTTACACATTTCTTTTTTACACTTATAAAAAAAGGTTACTTTAATAATGCTGTGAAATAATTTTGTGAACAAAATTTTAAAATTTTCAGCCTTAAATAATTAAAAAAAAAATTGAGAGGGCAGCTACGTTTTGCGGTAAATAGCACTATAGCGTATAGCGTTGATATCGACCCAAACGGAGACTCGCAATCTCCATTTTACTTAGCTCCATATATAACACCATATTATGCAGAACTTTTGCAAAAAATTTGATTCCCTTTGCACTTTCAATTTTACTTTCACTTAATGAGATAAAATGTCAATTTTTGATTTTATAGATGATTGAAAGATTGCAATATTTTCCTTCAAACTAAATATAAAATGCAGGTTAGAGTGATCGGTATATTTCGGTTAGCAAGATCATAAACAGCTGAAGGGCTTCGCCACTGCAAGAGTCCCATTGTGCAAGCGAGGTCGAGAAGTCGGATTTACTTTTTTTCACTCTTTAAATGCATTCCTTTGTAGAGATGTACATTTATTTTTATATTATTATCATTATATTAATATTTTACAGTGGATACTGTTATTAATTTTATTTAATAAAAATAAAAACAACAACAAAAGAAATGACATTAATCTTAAGCAAAATATTGCTACTAATTGAAGTTACTGAAAAAGGAAGTGGAATAATTTACTTTAGTTTTCATTGAAGTTTTATAAACAAGAAAATTTTGTCTCGGGCATTAAATATTGTTATTAATTTTATTTGATAGAAAAAATTTAATTTAATTTATTTGAATTTTCTCTGCAACTCAAGAAAAAAAAACTTTGTTTATTGCAAAAATTATTTTCGGTATTATGTAATGTGCGTTCACTTGATACATAATCAAGTGTAAATAGTTCGAGGCTATTCGGCCAGTTAAAGCTGATTGGTCGTCGGTCATTTACCCAAATAAACTCGAAGCGACGCATTTTCACTACATAACTGTCTGATACTTTTACGCTCATAGCTTTCATTCTTTTGTGCTTCATAGCAACAACGCATTCCACTTGCTCCATTTTGTAAATCAAATTTAACTTTAAATGAATTTAAATTAAGTTTGATTCAAAACTTGATACCAATGTTTCTTGCAAATTAAATATTCAAAAAACTTTGTGTTTTAATACCCACATAAAATATTTAATTGTTGACCTAAATACAAAAAAGACTTCTTAAAGATACATTTTGTGTGTATGTTTTTTTTTATCAATCATCCTTGTGACACAAAGTATGTGTAGATTAAAAATGGAATTGCGTAATTGGTGGCCAAATCACGTATGGAGTTGCCTTATACTACATAACTGTCGATGACTTCCCACATGCGGACTTGGAACTAGATTACAAAACCCATCTCGATGGAAAGTGTTCCAAAAATAAGTTGCAATGCAAAACTCTTTTATTCCAAAATGTGCACAAACTTTGAATTTTAATTCACAATTAATTGAGCATTTGCAAACTACTTGTCATGCTAATTGAAAGCGACACCTTCTTTTTAATTAACTTATTCTTTTTAATTGATATAATTAGTTTGCATATCACTTGTAAATGATAACTTTGAATTAAGTGTTTATAAATAATTTTGACTTGAAAATTGTTTTGTAAATAGATATTTTATAGCAAAATATAAATAATTAAGTGAGGAAGTGCTATAATTTTCTAATAAATGAAGCGCAACGTAACTAAACAACATTTCTCACATAATTGAGCAATAAATTATGCAGTGTATGTGTGCGAAGATCCTTTTTCCGATTAAAAAAAAAAGAAATTTGTTAACTATTTATTTATTCTCAAAAAGAAAAAAAAAAAGAAAAACATTTGTAACTAATTATTTGTTATAATTATTAAAACATATTCTGAATTAATCCGGAAGTTTATCCAAAAATTGTTTACGTGCATTTATCATAATATCTGACAACTGAATTTAGTGACACATTACACCCCAAATATCATGGCTAATGTTACATGATATGTCCTATGAGACCTTAAGAAAGAGTTCGGGGATATTGAAACTCTAGCAGTTGAGTCAAATTTCAAGTATCCTCAAAGTATATACATCTAAAAAAAAAAAAAAGATAAGCT
>JABFPM010000785.1:0-24961 GCA_022817325.1 Idris sp. 1 HC-2018 | reverse complement strand
ATCACATTCGCAAGTTCGTTAATAAGTTTTAAAAATATATGTTCGAATGGTCATTAAAAGTAAAGAAACTTAGTGAGTGTTACGCTGTATTCAGTACCCACGTTATTCGGACTGAGCCAGACGTGACAAAACGTTTAATAAAATGTCGCGAATATATTCGTATGTAAAAGTAATGTTTTGTTTTAATTAAAATTTATCATTTTTGTTTTAAATCATGTTCAGGTTATCAACCATTTATTAACAAAGAAAAGTCTTTAATATACTTGTAAACTGTAATTTTGGTCTTTTATTAATAATAATTTCTATAATAGCTCAGGGACACTTTATCAGTTTAATATGCATGAAACATATTTAGAATTACATAATATTTAAATTCATCGAACTTGTAAAAATAAAATTCAAATAAACTTCCATTGTAGTTCAAAAAAAGTCGTTAACCTGTAAGTGATTTAAAAAATGATTTAATTATGAACTTCAAATAGTTATGATGTTCAACTTAATGAAGTGTACATTTTTAGTGTAGTACGTCTGCAGCAGAAGAAATACACAGGGTTCCACCTCCATCTCCACTTGTTCATGTATCAGAACAAATTGTAAGTTTTTAAACATTAAAATGTAATATAAAATAATTATTTTAATGTAGAAGCAAAGCAACAGAAAAGTTACATTTAGTAATTTTTTTTCATTTTTTTACTTCAGATATTTTAATCCAGTATTTAGTACCACTATTTTCAAATACAGTTATCAATTTTTCGAGATTTTATAAAAAAAAAATTATTCTAGATGAATGTTAGACTCATGGATAGAAATTTTATTAAATTCGGTTTCATTTTATTGGGACAAAGTGAAACAAATTTGATTTTTCAAAAAAATTTCATCTTTCAAAAAGGTCATTGTAGAATTTTTTATTTTATTTCAAAATACTCATGAAACATGAAATTTTACTCTGTCAAAATTTCAAAATCGGCCTCTGCAGTTTTCAAAAATGCGATTCCACTTGAAGTTGGAATATTATTTTTTGTAACTCTTCATTTCTAAAGAATAAACCGTAATTTCTCGATAATTGTTTAGTTTTAATTAGTATAATATTATTAATCATCGAAGTAATAGATGGTCATTAAAGTAATTAATTCGACTATCAAAAAATGTCATTAAACTTGTTACAGTATATAATCCTTTGTCTAAAATTAAAAACTGAAAAAAATAATTTTTGAGTCTAGAGTTTAAAAAAAAATTTTTTTAGTGAAACTTGAATGAGAAAACATTTAATGAGAATTTTTCAATAAAATTTTATTGTATTTAGAAAACACGATGTTGCAGAGAACGTAAAATATGCAATAATAGAAATGTTGTTATTAGATCGATCTGTAGCTAAAAATTCATTTAAAAATAGTTTTTTTTTAATTTTTTTTTTTTTAATGCTACAAGAATAAATTTCAAATAAAAAGACTTTTTCTCGCGGGAGTAAAACAGTGTTGCATAATATACTATTTATTTATAAAAAGTAAAAAAACTTAAAAAATTATTAAATAAACATATTAGCTCTGCAAAATTTTATAAGGTCTGCTGGTGTACATGATTCCGACCGAAAGGTTAATCTGAAATTGTTCTCAATTAAACATTCGTATTCAGCAGAGACCCAGTTATGGTTCGAACCTCTAAAACTTTTGTTGAATTATTTTTGAAAAATGATGGCTGAAAAAACACATCTCAAAATCAATTGTTTTTTAATACATTTATTTTAAAATTGAAACGATAATTGTTAGAAAAAAAAATTCTGATAAAATAAAATTTCGAGAATTATATTTCAAATATTATTATATTTATATTAAAAAAATACTAATAGAAATATTTTTATAACTATACGAAAGATTAGAAAATATTGTAAAAAAAGTATTTATTTATTATATTTTGTTTTATTATTTTAATATACGTCGACTGACTTATGTTAGTTGAAGTATAAAATATTCGTATTTATTGTGAAGATTAATAAAACTGAGTCAAAAATAATAAAAATATAAAATTTGTGAAGCGTACTCTTGTATTTTTAACTTGTGATATCTTTTTTTCATTATTTTATTTAATTTTTATATTAAACTTTATAAAAATGTATTTTGTAATTTTAGGTGGTTATTGAAAATCAAAAAATAAAAGTCAGACAAACATGGGATAATAGTTTGGAATTTTTGATGTCTTGTATAGCAATGTCTGTAGGCCTGGGAAATGTATGGCGTTTCCCATACACGGTTTACAAAAATGGAGGTGGAGCTTTTATAATACCATACTTGATATGCTTATTCGTAATTGGAAAACCATTTTATTATTTAGAAATAATAATGGGACAGTTTGCTAGTTCTTCTTGTATTAAAGTTTGGAGAAGAGTACCTGCTTTCAAAGGAATTGGATATGCACAAATTTACGCCATGTTTTGTTTATCAACATATTACTGTGGTATTATGGCCATAACTTTCAATTATATTTATAATAGCTTTTCATCTGTTTTGCCGTGGTCAGAATGTAAACCTGAATGGGGACCAAAATGTTTTGACTCAAATAAAGGCGGAAAAGGTAGAAATCTTACAGATATGAAAAGTTCTGCTGAGCTATATTTTTTGTAAGTTATATTTTGAAATAAGAATTATTAAATGAAATTTATATTCTTAATTCAGGTAAACTTCTGACTATATAGTCAGTCTGAGATATATGTCATTTGTTTTGCTTACAGGAAAGAGGTTTTAAATGAGCCAGAAAGTCTTGAAGATGGTTTCGGTTATCCTAGCTTAAAGTTAGCAATAGGATTGGCTATATCTTGGATTTGCATAGCTGGAATTTTGATTGGAGGTATTAAAAATTCTGGCAAAGCTGCTTATGTATTGGCTATTTCTCCATACATAATCATGTTCGCATTGTTAATAAGAGCTGTCACCTTAGAAGGATCCTTGAATGGAATTTTATATTTCATTAAACCGGATTGGAGTAAACTATTAGATATCAACGTATGGTTTGAAGCAGTTTCACAATGCTTCTTTTCTCTATCAATATGTTTCGGAGCGATGATCATGTATTCTTCTTATAATAATTTCGAACATAACATAGCCAGGTGAAACAATATTTTTTCTATACATGTTAACAACCGATATACTATTTATTCTTATAGTATATTTTCTTATATTTCAGAGACGTGAACGTGATTACAATATTAGACACAATAACTAGTCTTTTAGCTGGATTCACAGTATTCGGGATTTTGGGTAATCTGGCACATGAAATGGGAATTGAAGATTTGTCAGGAAAGAATAAAATAATACAAGAAGATGCTGGCCTAGCTTTCATGTCTTATCCTGATGCCATAGCAAAATTTGATCTCATACCACAGGTATGTAAAGTTCTTTTGCAACTTAATAAATACTTTAGTCTTATCTTATAACTGTTTATAATATTTTCAGCTTTTCTCAGTACTATTCTTTTTGATGTTGTATATTCTGGGTATTGGAAGTGGCGTTGGTATCATAGGTGGAGTGATAACCGTAATCAATGATCAATTTCCAAACTGGAAACATTGGCAGATTGTGGTAGGGTTTTCCACAGTAGGATTTTTAATAGGATTAATTTATTGTACACCTGTAAGTGACAATTTGTATTGACTATTAATTGTAGCAGACACAATATTATTTTTTTTAATTTTAATATATATTGTTTTTAATAGGTTGGAACAGCTATCTTGCAATTAGTTGATCGCAATGCAGCTTCGTGTACAGTATTTATAGTAGCTGTTTTAGAAATGGGTGCAATATTTTGGGTGTATGGAATGGAAAATTTTTTGGATGATACAGAATTTATGCTTAAACGAAGACCAAACATTTACTGGAGAGTGTGCTGGTTTATTTTGACACCTTGTGTGATTATTAGTATTCTTATATATACTATCCTTACTCTAGAACCTTTGACTTATGACAAGAAACCTTATCCTGATAATTATCTTGGTAATTACAATTTACAATTGTTGGTGATTTATTATAATAATTGTAAATACAAATTTTATCTGACAAAGATTTTATTTGCAGTTGTTGGTAAAATATTGTTAATGTTTGGAGTATGCCAAGCCCCATTTTGGTTGTTGTATACTTTATTCAAAAATAGAAAGTTAGGTTTTCATAATGTAAGTAAATTTTGTTAACTTTTCAAAAATTAAGTATTAATAATCACATGATTTAATGATTTGTTCTTTCACAGATGATCGCAAAATCATTCAAACCTCATGATGACTATGGACCGGCAAACAAAAGTACTTTCAGAGAGTGGAAGGAATTCAAAAAAGAAAAAGAGAAAGAGAGGAAGTTGCGAATCTCTTCGAAGTGGAAGAATTTACTGTATCTTATATTAAATTTAGAACATAAGATAGAATAAATACTTAAAGATGATTTTTTCAATAAAAATAGTACAAATTAATATTTAACTTCAAAAAGATACCAGGGAAAGTTGACATTGAGCATAGTTAATTTATCTTTAAAATATGTGTTTCATAAACAGATAATGTATAATGAATCTAATCATTCATTTATGTCTAGTTTTCATTGAAATCTTGTACATAATTTATACATAAATTAGAGGAAATTAGGATGTATGCCATGTAGGATGTTTTGTCGAATTGAATTAAAAATATTTAGAATTGTTATTCTCGTTCAACTTTTTTGTATTTTCTTCATTTAAATAAATAATAATAATATACTTTATACAATTCTTAAAACAAAAAGTGGCGAAACATCTTGAATGTCACCTATGCGTAATGTTTTTTACCGAATTTTGAGTGTATTTTTGTGAATTTAATTATAACATTATGTGTACATGGATTTTGTAAAAATAATTTTAATTCTAAAAGATTTTGTAATGTATACGACTTAAAGATGCTTCAATTTAACTGTAAATAATATCTAACTTTGATTGAGTTTTGGAGAACTTAATATGTCACTTACAGTTCATTAAATTGACGTTTTTATAAGATATTTATCAATGAAATAAAGTATTAAATTTTGATCATCAAAAAACAATCTTGTAAGTTCCGTTAATCTTGCATCAGCCTTGCATTAAATGAACATCAATTGACGCTGACGTCAAATTTTGAAGTTTTAATACAAGCTTCTAAATAACAACAGAAATCTTCGTATACTTTTTAATTGTGTCAATTAACGTTATAACAAATAATTGAGTCACAATACAAAATTTAGTTTCAAATTAAAACTGAGTCTTAAATAGTTAATTTTATTTAATAAATTAAACATTACAAACAATATTTTAATTACAGTTAAATTATTTCATTAATAAATAAACATTATCGATAAAAAGAGATCAATAATTCCAAAAATTGTGTAAATATAAATTTATTTTATTCTTTACTGATCGATTAGTTAACTATTTCTATATAAAATATAACTAGAGAACCCAAGTATATCTAGAACAAAGATGACCGACCTTTCTGTCTTATTTTTCTTATACGTTGTTAAGTCTATTTCAATTACGTTGAAATAAAAGATGAATAATATATTTTTTAAAGCATTGAGAAGATAAATAAAAGCCAATCTTTATGCAAATTTTGAAATACCTTTATTACATAGTTATCGAAATAACGTAATTTGAAACTTTGCAATTTTAACGTAGAGCTTTATGGAGTGTAAATCAAATTCAAATTTAAATAACTCAAAAATGATATAGTAAATTGTGCTTAAAACTGAACTAGTAATTTTTCATGTTCTTTACTGTTAAATTATAAAATTCTAAACTTTAATATTTTGTTTTGATGACTTTTCGATCTTCGTTAAAAAACGTATTAAAAACCTAAACCATATTCAATCTCGCATGAGCAGGTGAAGCGACTAGCTGGATCTGAAAACGATTTTTTGAATTAAATTTCTATATTTTTTTATGAATTCATTCGGGAGCTTAAAATAGTAACTTGTTTGTGTTAAATAAAAAAAATTACTTTATAAAAGAAATTTTATTATTTTTTGAATTGATGAAATATTTTGTCTAAGGTGATTTGTTCTTACTTGCTAAGGTTCTGCATTTTTTTTCTATTTATACATACATTTGTATATTTTTACATAGTTTCAGGGTTTGTATTTTTTTTTTATATGAACGGTTATTAATGATTCTAATAGTTGAAAAATATTTTATAAATGTCGATTTCTTGATATTTTTTTTAATATCAGTTTTTTGTATTTAAAATGAATACAAAAATTTTTTTTTGGTACACTTAGCACATGTTTAATGTTTATTAATTATTTCTTATAAAAATAATTATAATTATTATTGTTAATTAATACAAATTTAAAAATTAAAAAAAATTGTTCTTGTATTTACAAATCCTTTCATAATTATGAATGAACAATACAGTCTATTCTCTCTGATTCGACCCTCTATATCTCAAAATTTTCTCTAACTTGAAATAAATGTCTGATCTCTTGAAAAAACCTCTGAAATGTCAAGAAACTTGCGTACTTAACTCGAATTAAATTTTCTTTCCGAAAATCTCAATAAGTCCAATTCTGGAAGTTGTAATCTCTGTAAGTCAAATTTATTTCATTTTTCTGTACTAATCTGCGTCCATACATTAATTGTATATTATAAACTGAAACATTTTCTTTTACAAAAATTGTTGGAAACATGCCTATTTTTCACTAAAAAGTTGACATTCCCATTGTTCAAGTGTTCTTGAAAACATGCTGTTAAAGATCTAGAACTATCGAAATCTAGAAAGGGCTTAGAAAACTGAAGTTAATATTTTTGAAGTTTTCATACAAATAAAATAATTTGTTGAATTACAAACAATTAAAAAAAAGAGAGAAAAAAATCACATTAAATTAAAAATAATCCTTCAAATTTGTAAAATTGATTCAGCACAATTATATGTTTAAACTCCTTTACTCAAGTTGTTTCTGATTAATCTTTATACCTCGAGGTCTCATTAATTCAAAGCCTTTGTAATTCGAAAAAAATATATTTCCCTTGCGATTCGAGTCAAAGAGAGTTGATAATAATGCAGTACGGTGAAAGAATAAATATTTCTCTTCGGTTGATAACACATAATTTACTATAATATTGTTATTTTAAATTATTTAAATTCAATAGTTATGGAGGTAGTCCAGTGTGAACGTCAACAAAAATAACCTATTTTGAAGAATTTTTTTCTCAGTCACAGAACATTATTTATTGTTAGTTTAATTTTAATAAATAAAACGCACTTAATACTTCAAGAAACAATTTTTTAATACAAAAAATAATTTAATTTATTAAATAGTTAATTAAATAAATACACTCTTTAAATTGTCCCCATGCCACTCGTGTACCTGATAACTCAAAAACTATCCAACCAATCTTTTTAAAATTGTAACCACACATTCCATAGATATGTCGCTATGGTCGGAATTAGGATCTTTTGATTCCATCAACATGTGCATTTTTTATTAAAAAAATAACTATCAAAAAACAGTCGAAATTTAAGACTGTTAAATTTTGTTGAAAATAATCCAAAAATATTTTCGCTAGTTTCAACCATAGCCATAACCCTACTGAACACGCCTTTTTTAATAGAACTTGATTTCAGATGATTTTAGCAGCACAAACCACGTACACGATTGGCATGGGGAAAATGTAAAGAGTGTATTTATTTGATTAACTATTTTTAATAAATTAAGTTATTTTTTGTATTAAAAAATTGTTTTTTGAAGTATTAAGTGCGTTTTATTTATTAAACAAACTAACAATAAATCATGTTCCGTGACTGAGAAAAAAATTCTTCAAAATACGTCTTTTTTTCAACGTTCACACTGGACTACCCCCTTAAGGTTAACATTTTATAAAAATGGATAATATGTAAAATAATAATAAGTTTAAACCACATCCTTTTTTTACGTAATATTTACATAATAAAAAAATATTTAATACATTTCATAAAAACAAAGAAATTCTTCTGAACCCAATAAGTGTTTACTTTCACAGTTGCAACATTTATTTTAATGTGTTGAAGTAGTTTAATTTATAAAAAAAATTATTTTAAATTTGAAGTTTATGGATCAAATTTGGATAAGCATATAAATAAAATTGGTTCATTATAAAAAAATTGATTTTTTTTAATTAATGGAAAAATATTTAAGTTTTCCTTTTATAACATTATTTTATGCTAGTAAAAGTTAAAAATAATGAAAAAAAAAAAAAAACTATAAAAGTGTAAAAACTAAAAGAAGCTTAAAGAACAAGTCCATTCATTTAGAAAGTAAAATTGTTTTCCTTCTTAATTTTTTAAATATCAAATGGAAAATGATTCAGGAAAACAATCATGATAATTTAACAAAAAAATGATTTCATTTGTCTTACTTGGCAAATTTATTGCATCTTATGGCATGATTTATTTAGATATTAAACAAAAATATTTAAAACATATTGAATATCACAAATTCAACCATTAACAAAAATTGGTGTTATTCTGATGCAATACAAAGAAAGATTACATTATATCTTTGGGTTATCATAGAATGTTTAATTCAATAAGCACTATAAATAAATATTTTCTAGAATTATTATTATATAAAAATTCACTCTATTTTTTATGAAACATCGGCTAAAAATTGCATTAATATTATTAGTTAAAAAAGTAATTTTATTACTTTTTTATTTAATTAACTTACAAAATCTTCATTTTAATGTCAACGTAGCACTAGATTAAGGCTTAAGTGTGTTGAAAATAAAACTGAGTATGAAATTCTTTTAATGTTGATACTATGTGTCGAATGCAGCAAAACAATGGTATGTTAATTGTTGTATCCCAGAGCACATGCATTCTTCGTTGTTATGCACAAATTATTTTACCTGTGTGATAAATAAAATCTTTATCCCTACTTATTTCAGTTTGTCTTCCACAAACCAATAGTTGTAACTTTAAGAACAGTTAGAGATTCTGCTTCGAAGTGAGTGGATGACTCGTGTAATTATGAGTGTTTGGCAAGAATTTTAAATCACGTTCAATCATTTTATGTCACAGTATCTCTTATTAAATATTGACTGCCAGTCTGTTTCAACTTGAGCATAAATAATGGCAAATGTAAGTAAAATGTTTGATTTCTTTTTAAAATAATCATAATTTTAAATAAAATTTGAGTTAATGAAAGTGTGAACTAAGTTAAATAGTTATAAAGTAAAGTTAATATTACAATCAGTGTTATTAATAAATGAAAAAGTGCTGATTTTTGTAAATATACAAATATTTCCTTGTTTATAAATCAATTTAAAGTAGACTTTCATTCATTAGAATGAAATTAATTAAGTTACTTAAATAATTTTCTTTTTATATTTTAAAATTAATATTGTAGATCTTTAATTTTATTATTTTAATAATTTAATGGGGTACACTGAGAAAATGAATTCATAAACTTTACAATCAAGTTTACAAACTCGATTTTTCAGTGTAAAAATAAAAGAACGATTCTCTGTATTCACTTTTCGAAATAAACATCGATCAATCTCAAATCACTTTATAGTTTTATTGCGAGGTTTATGACTTATTTATTATGCAATTGATCTTGCGATCAATAGAAGTTTGAATAAACATTGTTTAAACACAATTAAATGATCAATTAAATAAATCAAAACAATTAAATTAAGACTTTTAACAATGTCAGATTTTAAATTGACAGACTTCTAATTAAGACAATTTAAACATTTAATAAAAAATATTATTTAAGGTAGAACCAGCATGCAGGAGTGTATTTTCAAAGGTCTAAATTTTATAAGATACTAAATACATGTTTATATTTTTAAACAAAAGTTAAGGGATACTTATGTTGTATGTCTGCAAAGTTTCATCGATTTGACATAGATGTGACTTTATGATAGTTACACTTCCAAAATAAAATTGAAAAATTAATATAAATTAGAAATAATAATCATTTGAAATCGTTAGCAAGTTGTGATGTTTAGTAATTTCATTTTCATTACTAAGTATCAAATTATTAGTAATTAATTATTCGAATAATATTATCTGATATTCACATGCATTTATTTATTAATGTAGCTAGGAAAAACTAATTCTGCATTCATAAAAGATGTGGAAAATGGTGATAAATATTCTAATGCCTCAACACTGCATAAGGTAATTTATGAAAATTATTTTAGTCCATTATTGTTAAATCAGACATGAAAAATAAAACTTGTTATTTTTTATTAAAAATACTCCTGAAATTTTCATGAGTCCAAATGTTAGAGTATTAGGATTTTTCAATTTACCAAAATGTCAGTCGATAACATTTTTGACAATTTTAACCTCTAGAGAATAGACCATATTTTTCGAAACTTTTTTTGTTTTTGTTCATATTTAGTTTTCATTAAAATAATATTATTCAACGTTGAAATCATAGTTTAAATTTAATTAAATGAATTTAATTTAGTTCTATTTTCTATTGAGTGTAATTAAAACCTTTATAAATAATAATTAATAGAGAAATTTAATGATCTAATAATAAAAAATCAATTAAAAATTAAGTTCAAAATGAATCAAGATTTATCACTAAAACAATAATTGATTTCTGTTAATAATCTTGTATTTTAATAGTGATGGTTCTTACATTTATAAAAATATAAATAACAAAAAAATCTGCTCTCAATAGCATAGATAATTCAACGAAGCACTTTCCAAGACATTGATTGATAATATTTTAAATTGTATGTAAGTTACTAATTTTTGTTTTAAAAGCTTAAAATGTACACAGTAGAAGGTAGTGTCATATTTCGACATCTGAATTCATAACTATAAAGATAAAGTATTGCTTACTTTCTGATCTTGAAATTGTCAAACCAAAAATGTATAGATATTTTCTTATTTTGAATGATAAATAATAAAAAGAAACCCTAATATTATAAACAGATTCTGTTTTTTTTAATTTCTTGTCAAGTTTTTATTTAAATTCGATTTTCGATAGTCTTGGAAAACCCACGATTGTAATTTAAAACAGATTTATATCATTATAATAATCAATACTTTTGATGATATCAATTGCTTCTACTTCATTGTTTAATCAAATTTATTAACGGCAAAATTATTTCCATTAAAAAAAATGTTTGTTTTATTTTTTATGTCTAATTTAGCATGAAAAGACCTGCTAATGATTTAAATTAAATAAGTACCATCATTTAAAACTGAAATGTCAATTTTGTTATTTTTGTCTAAGGATTGGAACGACTCCACTAATGATTTGGGACTCGAAAGAAAAATTTCTATATCATTTGTCCATACCCCAGAAGAAGTGGTAATTATAATATTAGATATTGTAAATCACAAAAAAATCCTTCTAATTCTATTATGCATATCAACATTAATTTTGAAATTTCTTTCAGGTGGTTCACGAAAAAGGAGGAAAAATAAAAGCCAGACAGACATGGGATAATAGTATAGAATTTCTCATGTCTTGCATAGCCATGTCTATTGGTCTTGGAAATGTCTGGCGTTTTCCATTTACGGCTTATAATAATGGCGGAGGTGCCTTCTTAATCCCTTACTTTATAGTTCTATTTTTAGTTGGAAAACCAATTTACTACATGGAAATGATATTAGGCCAATTTTCAAGCAAATCGTCGGTCAAAATTTGGGACATGATCCCAGTTTTTCGTGGAATAGGATGGGCTCAAATGTACTCCATGGGTTGTCTCTCCACTTATTACTGTTCAATCATGGCCATCACTTTGTACTATCTTATAAGCAGTTTTCAAGCAGTTTTACCTTGGTCACAATGTTTACCAGAATGGGGAGAATATTGCATCGATTCCAATAATAAAAACAAACGAAATAATAGTGTTCCTTCTACCGGTTCCTCTAACTCTTCGGCTTCATTTTATTTTACGTAAGTAAACAATTTTGTATATAATCTTATCTAAATTTTAATGAACACAATAAGTTTTCATTTTAAACTTAAAAATGATTTTTTTGTAGGAAAGTGGTTTTGAAAGAAAAGGAAAACATCGATGATGGTCTAGGTTTGCCAGATTGGCGACTGGTTCTTTGCCTAATTATCACCTGGTGTTGCATTTCCGGAATTTTAGCTCGAGGAGTGAAAAGTTCTGGCAAAGCATCGTACTTTCTGGCCATTTTTCCCTACGTAATCATGCTTGCTCTTCTAATAAAAGCGATGACTTTAGAGGGCGCGGTCAATGGGATCTTGTATTTCATAAAACCAGATTGGAGCAAAATCTGTACAGTACAAGTCTGGTATGCTGCAGTAACACAATGCTTCTTTTCAATATCCGTCTGTTTTGGTTCGGTCATCATGTACTCTTCGTACAACAATTTTTATCACAACATTTACAGGTAATAAAACTTTGTAATATTTTAATACAAAAACTTAAGATTAATATTTACTTTAGTGTGTAATTTTTTCAGAGACGTGACTGTCATCACATTGTTGGATACATTTACTAGTTTATTGGCAGGATTTACAATATTTGGAATTTTGGGAAATTTGGCTTTCGAATCGGGCATAGAAGATATTAGTAAAGTGGTTAAAAGTGATGCTGGTTTGGCTTTTATTTCATATCCCGATGCAATTGCCAAGTTTTCTTTTGCACCTCAGGTAACTATAATTACTGATAAAATAATAATAATTTGTATGGTTAAAAAATATTAATAATTTACATTATCGAATAAGTGATTATACATTTTGTTCAATTTTGTAGGTATTTTCTGTGCTCTTCTTCTTAATGCTGTACACTTTAGGCATTGGTAGTGGGGTTTCAATATTAGCAGGAATCATTGCCATTATTAGTGACCAATTTCCTCACTGGAAGCAATGGCTGATAGTACTTTGCGTATCGATCGTTGGTTTCTTTTTAGGAATCATGTACTGCACACCAGTAAGAGTCAAATAAATAACAATTTACAGAAATAAATAATAGTGAAATGTATAATACACTAAATTTTCATGCGTTTTTAGGGTGGTCAGTGGATTCTAGGTCTCGTAGATCATTATGCTGCTTCATTTATTGTATTTATCATAGCTATTGTGGAACTAGTAGCTACATTTTGGATTTTTGGACTTGAAAATTTCTTGGACATGGTTGAATTTATGCTGAAACAAAGACCATCTATATACTGGAGACTTTGTTGGGGACTTTTCACTCCAGTCATAATAATTTCCATTTTAATTTACAACATTTTTAATTTTGAACATCTAACTTACAAGCAAATGCCTTATCCTGAAGTGGCTCATGGTAAGTTTCTAAAAATGGAAACAAAAGTTTATCAGAGTATTTCTTGATCATAATACATATTCATTTTTTAGCGATTGGCTGGTTTATGTTTTCCTTGGGAGTTGTTCAAATTCCATTTTGGTTCATTTACACTTTCTTATCTAAGTGTCGTGACAGTTCTTATAATGTGAGTACAATAAAAATAACTTATAGAACTTGCAAGATTGATAGGTTACAATTAACTTACGTTTTCTTTTTTTAGTTATCACAATCAATATTCGAACCAGCAAAACACTGGGGACCGTTACGTCATTTAAAAGAATGGAAAATATTTCGAGAAACAAAGCTCAAGGAAAGAAGTAATCGCACTGCCTCTGCATTTAAACAGTTTGTTTACGTTTTATTCTGTCAGGAAAAGAGACTGATGTAATTGTACTCATTTCTGCCATTTTATTTCATTACTTACAAATATCTATTTTCAAGATCTGTCGGATTGATGAGCTATATATTTGTTTCTGTTATTCTTTAGTCAGTTTATTTTGTATTTCTATGACTAAAGATTTCAAAGAATATTTTAATATTTTTTAATTTTTTAAAAATTAGATTAAAAAAAGAATCTAATATATTGAAAATTTAAGTAATATTGTAAATATTTTCAATAATTACAATTATTTTTCTAGTATTTTAAATATAGTTATAAACATACCGTTCTAGTTGAAATTGTTAAAATGAATAAAAATCGATTATTTATTAAATATATTTTCTTAAGAATTTAAAGTATTATGTAAGTGTAAATATCGCAATACACTGTAAATATTTTTATAATGAACATAAATAGATTTTTATAAAAAAAGTAATAAAAGTATAAATTTGTATGAAACATTCATTTTACTAAATAGTTAAATTGCAAAGCAGACATTTTTTTTATTAACTGTTAGTAATGATTTACCGATAACTCCCATGATATGTTCTTTTTATGCAACAGTAAAATAGGATTCTGCAATATAGTTGTATGAAAAGGTAGTTTTTACGTATATAGTAAAATTAATTTGTAATGTTTTTTTAAACAAAATAGTTAGAATCTTAGAATGTTTTTTAGTAATTAAAATAACTATAGTTAGAATATTTTTTAAGATTTAAAAAAACTATTGCTATCGATCTATGAAAAATTAGAATTTTATGTAAAAAAAAGATTCTGGTTATTTGAATTTGCAGAAAAATACGTGTCAATATGAATGTTTCAAATTGATATTATAAAACTGGTTTACTTTCAAAGGAAAATTATAAATTTTTTGTTATTCATTATCTGAGAAAAATTTCTCAATTTATTTGACATTTAAAATGTACATTTTTATTCAGTTATTTATTATAAAGTAATTATTTTTTTTAATACACTCGCGTTATACTGTCTTTACTTGGTCAAAGGTAAATAAAATTTAAATTAAATAAATTGACTCTGCACGAATAATTTTAAAAACAAATCATTCATAGTTTGCAATGTCATTTATAATGAAATTTTCAATAGTTTGACATATTGTCAATAGTGTGAAAATATCATTACAAATGATTGTATGAAATACAAATTTAATACATAATCTTTATATTCAAATTGCATTCAACAATAATTTCATGGAACAACAATTAAGATAAAAGCTATTATTTTTACCCGCAAAAATTGTTCGTGTTAGTTAGCTTTCACGTTCACGCAGCAGCGATTGTACTATTAATATGGTAATTCATAAAACACAATTTTTATATACAGAAAGTATTATAACATGAACGTTTGTAACTGATATAAAACGCATGCAATACAAAAGCTTTTACAATTTTACACAGAAAGTGTTATATGCATATTAAAAATATTTTAAGTGCGTGCATGTATATAAGAGGGCTGAATATTCCTCATTTTTTTAATTTTTTGCGAAAATTGCCGGATAAAAAGAAGACCTTTAAAATAAAATTTATTTTCACATCAAAACAATTATTAATAATTTAATGCAATTTTCTAGATAAAAATCAAAGCAACAAACATTTTAGAAATCAATATAGTAAGTAAAATTATTATTAGTTTATGAATAATTATTTATTTAAACAAAATTGTACTTTTAGTTAAAATATTTACTATTTTCTACAAAATTACAATTCATTCAATCTCTCGATAATCTTGTGTACTTAAATTATTCATATTTTTGTCTATTATTTAACACATATATAAGCGATTAAGCATTTGAGTATATTACATAAATCCTTTGCTAGTCATAACGCTCCAGATTGCTTTGGAACATCGTGGGGTTATAGTAATGCGGGCGTTTATTGCGAAATGGGGAAACGTTTGAACTAAACTTAATCCCTTTTTGTAAATGACAACAATAAATCCAATTGTTTTTTCACTGTTTACAACAGTGTCAATTTAAATAAGTCGCTTTCTTTATTAATACGTATTATCAGAGTGTAATCTACTGTTTTTCATTTAGAACAATCAAAATAAAAAAAACTTTTATTGACAGGTAAAATTATTAGTTTAAAATCGAAATTTTCGCTTTTTCGTGTACAAACGTAAATGTATCCCTTGTCAAATTTAATTTCACAGCACAGTAAACTGTATTATAATTGAACTTTTAAGTCTATATTTGTTTATTTTACGTTGTACCGACATTGTTTCAGTATAAAATAAATTCCTTCCGTTAGCTAAAATACTCTGAATACCCAGTTGCATAGAATTTTTTTATCGCAGTTTACAAGATTGTTGCGTGGCAGAAGTTAAAGTAATTCAAGTATAGGAAACTCTGCTCCTAGGAGAGACCTAGGTAATCACCGAACTTCGCTGTTCCCTCAGGAACAACCCCTCTCCAAAAGCTGATATAACTTTGTTTCTAGATGGCTAGCTAGTACTTGAACATCCTCCACTTTATGGCAGATTCCCGCATCGTAAGACGATATGCTTACGATATCTGCTTAGACTCTCGTTATCTGATGTTGGCTGATAAGAAGCGGCACAATCTTGTGTCATGAACAACATAATCGACGAACCCAAGCAAATGTTTAATTTAGATTTGAGATTTTGATACAATAAAAATAAAATTATTAAGTAATCTTGATTCACTTATCGTTATTGTTTGCAGAAAAAATGTACTTACAATTTTTTAGCTTTTTATGTCTAAGATTCTTAATTCAGCTGACATGAAATTGATTTTCGATTAAGCAATTATTATGTAAATTGAAAATTATTTACTTTTTATTAGATAATTTTTTTAAAATAAATATCTTAGTTAATATATGTTTCAAATAATTTTTGTAACATAAGGACTTTAAAGATGTATATGAAAAAATTGTCTGAAAAAATTAGCTGTTAAAGAAACTGATATCTAATATTTTTAAGGTTCTTATAACTTAAAATTAAAACTAGTAAACAATTGATAAACGTATAAAAATAGTATTAATTAAAAAACAAATATAAAAAAAGAAAAATTGCACAATACAGCAAAAGTTATAAAAACTATGTAAAATTGTTTATTATTATCGAGAATGAAATTTTGTCTGTGCAAAAGCAAAAATCACATATGAATATTCACAAAGTTCACTCGTAATAATTTGCTGATAAAAATGTCATGAAAAATTAATTTATTTTGACTAATATTTAGCAAGGTTAATTTTCTTTTTATAAACAATATTACAATCAGTCGATTATTGTTATATATTCAGATTAAATTATTCGAAACTTATTAATGATAAAACTTCAAAATACATTTATCATGTATACTATATATAATAAGAACTTGAATGATGTAATAAAATATAACTATTACTTTTTAACATTTAGGATTCAATAAAATAATATTTTTAATTATGTTTGAAGTTCTAATATTTTTGAAATTATGAGTTTTGGAATAAATGAATCCAATAATATATTTGTCTTTGATTTATAAACACGAAAATTTATTTATTATTAATAAAACATATGTATAATCATAATTATAAAATATATATTAATTAACTTTTACAAACTGAAGTGCGTTTTAATTGAATAAAAAATTATATTATGCATTACAATATTTTTCAATGATTTTCTTTTTTGTTAATTTGTAATGCAAATTGTTTAGTATAATCTACTATAAAATCTTTAATTTTATTATTTTTATTTAATAATTTTTTAATAATTTTCATAAAGTCTTCAAATTATTTAAAATATTTATCATAAGTTAGATGCACCAGTTAGAGACCCTAGTATAAATTTCGAAATTGATGTTTTAATAACAAAGTTACCATGTAATTAAACATAAAAGTATATATATGGTAAAAAATAATATAATTTATAATAAAATACTCTTAAAAATAACTATTATGCCAATTTTTAAAGCTGCTGTCAGAAACTAGGTCTGCTTTATTTTATTTATAAATATTAAAAAATGTATATTTTTTTATTATTTTTAAATTTATTTTAATCATACAAATTGATTTTTTATGAAATTTTGCGTCATTTGCATATAATTATATGGTTAGAAACTGAATTGTCACAATAATACAGATTTTTAAATAATTAAAAATCTTTTATCTCTCGATAACTGGTGCATCTGCGGTATTTGATATTTCTAGCACCGCGCGTTTGAATTTTTCAATCAAAAGACAAAATTGATATCCAATTAAAAAGTAATTCGTAGTAAAAATATCATTAAATTTTAAGAAGTTTATTTTACACTTTTTTCTGTCTCATTTTTTATGAAGAACATTTATTATTCGTAAATAATTAATTTTTTATAAACAATTAGCACTGAACATATATTTAAACGAAATCGTTTCAAAAAGAAATAGGCATCGACGTTAAAAAGATAAATATTTCACTTTCATTTTTTATATTCAAGATTTTACAATCATTAATCAGAAGATTTAGATGTATTTTCACTCAGCATCTGAAATGACATGGAAAAGTCTGTCACATCTACCTTTATTATCACACAAAAAATCACATATTCACTTAAAAAAACATTATTCGGTTAAAAAATCGTGAATCGAAATGTCGACATTCAAAACTGAAATTTTGAAACTTGCTTTGACAACGTCACCCGCATAATTTTCTCTCAAATTTTGATCATGATTTTAAACGGACATCGACTGACCACGCCGCTGTTTGTTCTCACACTAATCTTACATGTGCAACATGGTCATTGAAGAAAATACAAGTCTGGTCTAGAAAACGAGTCTTGTTTGAATCTGCTTCTGAAGGGTCGAATCGAACGTTCAAACCAGAAGCGAAACTGGAAATTCAACTAGGATACATGGCTACTTCTATTGCAGCATCCAGATGATGCTAATATCGTACAATGATGGACCATTTGGAGAATAGAAAACCGACTGGACATGAATTTGCTTGTATAACTGAGTATGAACTGGGATGACCAACCGGTATGGCAGATGTTAATGTATGCGGATCATTCAGCTGCTGCTACAGTATTCTCAATCAAATAACGTAGTTTGCAGATTTGTATTTCCGGGAGATGAAACTTTCAAGCGAACTAATTTTCAGATGCTGGTCAAGTTTCTTATAAAATTGTATAACTACACTGTCATTAAACTTTAAATTCTTTTTTGAGTTTCAAACAAATTTAATTCGACATTTCATTTTCTCTACTTTTTCTTTATTTTTATTTTTCTAATTATTATTTGTATTTTCCAATGGATTATAAAAACTAATATCGAATATAATATTGTTGTAACAAATTTGTATTTATTGGATATCATTTTTAATTTTCAAAAAGTCGCAAGTGAAGTGAGTAATTTCTCCAAAAAAGTATTGAAATTGTAAAAGTGAAATATTGCAAACTATTGTAAAATACCGAAACCAATTTGAAAATTCCTTAAATGTTTTCAGTTGTAAATCAATATTCATCTTTGAAGTACACTGCGCAAACATATCAGAAAAGTCCTTACTTATAATTAAACGTTTGGGAATACAGCGTTAATAGTGAAACTAAGTTTGAATCAATTAAAATCTTTATGTCAATTTAATTTTGAATAATTTCATATTCTTTTTAGAAACTCAATTAAACTTGCATAATGAATCTTTATACAGGTAATTTTGCAATTATTTACTAATTTAACGGAAATGAAATGTAAAAAAATGAAATTTTTGTAAATACACTCGAACAATAATAATAGTTCACTTGATACTTCTATTTTACATTTTGGGTTACATTTAAAAAATTAGACTGGGTTTTATTCAACGTTTTTTTATTCACATACGTTTGAAAATTAAAAACAAACTTTTTACATAATTTCTTTCCTTATAAATCTTGCCCAAATTACATCAGAAACTTATAGTAAAATTATGTTTAATATATTAATAATAATTAATTCTATAAAAATTATTTTTGATTGAAATATTTGCATCCTCTGATTCATAAAATGTTATTAGTAAACGAAAATTTTGCGTAGCCAAACTTAATCAGTGCTTTTCTTCGTATGTTTATTAAAAAAATATTTAAGTACGTTTACTTAAATTATATTGGATGACTTTAAATACTTAAATTTCACGATCAATTAATTTGATTAATTATCATACGCACGGAAGTGTAACAAATTAATACGTAATTTTGAACAAAGAAAAACTTATTATAAATATCGGTATTGGGGTCAAATGAATGAAAAAGGACACTGTTAAATACCCTCGGTGTTTATATGTCTGCTTATAATTGCTTATTTTAAAAAAGTGATCCTTATTATTATAACAAAAATTTAAAATGTGTAAATTATTTAAAATCATTCATATTTTCTCACAGAAAAATGTATTATTGAACATATTGGGACATAATTTGTTAAATAAATGTAAAATCAAACATTCGTTAAAACCAAATACTAAAGCAATTACAATAATCTTCTAAAAAAATTATAATAATTATATCTGCATTTCAGAAGGCTTTTCTTAAGGTCCACAGGCAATCTAATAATTAGATCTGTCAAATTTTGACAGGTCATTTCCGTTAGGTTTAGCTTCAAGAACCCGATGGAGGCAAATCTTTAGAACATTTTGCGTACGTTATGCTTCAGGAACATGAGGAATGGCTGTCGAACCCTCTGGAATTGCATTGAGTCAGCCATATTTTTTAAAGGGTAATTTCGCTTTCATCATAGGAGAAGCGGCGCCATGGTGATGCTGTGTCGAAGGGGACGATGCCACGGAAAGGGTGCTCGCCCAATAAACCCTTAGTATCGCAGCGTCTTACCCTCTCTATAAAGTTATCTTTCTTGTCCGTACCCTTTGGTTTGGGGTCGTTCAAGCTCAACGCTATCGACCACACGGAAGCAAACTTCTCATCGAATATCTTCTTAATTGATGTTTGCGAACAATCTTTTGCTGCAAGACAGACGTCTCGGAGGAATCAGTTTTGCTTTGTTGATGTTTGTATGCACATTTATCGAGAAACAATATGCGCTTCACCTTTTGTTCATTTTCGTAGTGTGAATGTTGTTCATCATTTTATTGATTCATTGAATTTATTTGATAGTTTCCTACGTTCTATATTCAATTTTTTTAATATCCGCGTTCAATACGTTTAGAGATTATTAGTTTCTTTTATTTTCATTATTATAAAGAGATAAATAATCACGATTTTCTTAAATCTGTGGAGACACGCCATAACCAGTTAACTAATAAAAATCATAATTTCGAGATATTACCGTTTAAAGTTGGCAAACCCTTTTTTCAGAAATTTAATTGTAATAAGAATTTCGCATAAAATACGTTATATGCATTGCAAAAATATGTACAAATTCTTATGTTTACATATCGAAATTATTTATGACAAATTACGTTATTTAACTGGTTATGGCGCGTACTTGTCAGTTAATTGGTTAAGTTTTTATGTTTTTACGCAGATAAGAATGAACTAAATTAAAATATTTCAATACAATACTACAAAAAAAGGCCCATTTTCTTTCAGATTAACTCATTTTTGAAGTTGTCGTCACTTAACGGGTTATGACTCGTCGCCACAGAAATTATATGTTTTCTGGGTTCAGCTAGTTTAAAATGAATATTTAATATCTGTGTCTATAATAACTAATTGAAAATTTTTTGATTTTTTTGAACATACTATTACATTAATCCAGTTGATTTAATTGATACATGTAAAAATTTACCAATATAATAGGTTTCAATTTGTTTTTAGTCCAAGATGCAAATATAATATGACAACAATGAATGGAAAAGTAAATGTTCTTTAAGGAAAAAATGTAAATTTACACAACAATTTCCTTAAAATGTTACGGAAAAATACGTGAAATAATGAAACTTATCGGGTTAGTACTTAAATTACAAGCGCACTAATTTTGGGTAAAGTTGAGATAACGACATTATGTTCACATTAAAAAAAATTAATCTTTTTAATATATGAAGCTAATATTACAATAAAATTAAACTTGTTTTGATGAAATAAAAGTTGAAGTTGGAAACGTAAACAATAATTGAAAATATTTAACAGCCGTTAATCCTATTGTTTGTAACTAATGTAATTTTGTGTAAAAAGGTATGGATTTTTACACAACTTTATGTAAAAGTTTGCAACACGTTGTGGCATTAAAAATTCGCAGTGTGTAAAGCTGTGCAAAATGAATTAAAAGTATAAAATAAACAAACTAAAAGAGCCGACTTGTTTCCTAAGTTTTGTAATTATTGTACAGAATCTGTAGAAAGTTTCTAATAATGAATAATCTTTAACAAAAAAATATAAGATGAATAATTTAAGTAGCCGATTTAGAAGTTTATTATCCCTCGTTATTCATAATAAACGAAACCACACGCAAAGCTACATAAAGTTCAGACATTATCCTGTATTCAGGCATATTTGATTTTATTCTTTTAAAACAAGAGTATATTATTCTCAGTTGTAAATCGTTTTTAAAAATGGATAATTCTTATATAAAGAAAATATTTTAAGAACCCTAAACGTTATTTAGAATTTTAATATAATTTTAAAAGAATATATCTTATTATCTTAGAATTATCAAAAGAATTTAAAGAATTTGTTATTTTAATTAAAGTTTTATTAACTAAGTTAAATTCTGAAAGAAAATAGCCAAAAATCGTAGATATTAGTATTGTCCCATCGTTGTGTTAAATGCACCTACGTATCCAATCAAGGGTTCAAGCCTTTTCGACAGCAACTGCAGATCGAAATTAATAACCACCCGCCACTCCTACACATCTAGGCGATATCTTAAAGAGAAAAGACCGGATGTTATAGCTGACGCTTGTCGAGATTGGATGCCGGCAATAAACAGACGATCGAGAGGCATTGCCTCGTTTGAGTTCATGACGGTCTACGGAAGGGTTATGAAATTAATACAAGTCTATCGTACTGACCTATCGAGGCTCCGTGCCTATAGACCTATGAGATTCGAATTCCGCGCATCTTTGAAGCGCTCGCACGGAAATGCTCAACGATGCGATTATTGAGGAAATTAAGTACTCAAGGCTGATATTACAAATTGATATTTATAAATTTGTGTTAAGTTGGCTGAGGGACGCATGATAAATGCCGAGTTTTCGTCAAAGATGCAGCTTGTGGACCCTCTTAACAACTGGTTGAAAGGTCTGGTCCGGCGAGTCGGATGTTGGCGAGAGAAAAATGTTTCTATTTGAACGCAGATTCAACTTGCTCGACAAGTTTATCTGCAAGTCTGTTGTTATGGCCAGACAAAAAACCAGTTCCGGTTAGGTAACTGTCACTTGCTTTAATGTGCGTTTTATTTGGAGCTTTTGATTTATTAGCCATAAAAATATTACGATACTTAGCGAGAATCAGTTTTAAGTTTTTCTGATTTAATTAATGGATACTAGGTACTTTTGCTGCATTAATTTTTGTTTAGAAAATAAATAAGTCCGAGTTTGAAATGATAGAATAAAATTTTTGTAAAACTACCATGGGGTAAGTAAAATAATTTTTAATTAGTGTAATAGTTTTTATTTTGTAATAATGAATATTTGATTGTGTAGGAATACAAATGTCAACATTTTTTAAAAAAATATTCATCTTATTGTAAAATATCTAATTTGTGTCATATTTAAAAAAATTTCTTAGTACAAATGGGAGTCTAATATACGAGGGTAACATTATTGTAAAATTGTGTAAAAACCATTTATGAAAACGTAAATCTGAATCCAAAATCAGATTTAAAAAAATCACAGTATTTTATCGTACTTTAAATGAATTTAGAAAATATGAACTAAAATCTTTATTATAAATTTAAAAGTCAATTAGACTCATTTTTTAAATCGTTTTGAGAATTTTATTGGGTTCATTTACCAACAATGTTAATTATTATAATTATAATGCTTGGCATCAAGTCATACATGGTAAAAAGAAAGAATTTAATTATTTATGAAACAATCATAATGAACTAATAACATTCTTCAGTGCAATAACAGAATTTATTTAAAAAACTATTAATTTCAATTTATTTCAACTTCATGAATAAAACATTTCTATTTAAAATTATTTCTGCGACACTTACACAGAACATAGAAGTTAAAACTCAAAATTTTGTTACATTTTAAACATTAATTTAAACATTTCTTTGAACATTTATTTCTTTTGCTGAAAATACAAAATTATGAAAATCTTTTTTCTCAACTTGGAAAGTTTAATATTTATAAAGTTTTTAATTATTTCAATAATATATCATATTCTTTAAGTATGTATAACAATGCTTTCTTCGAAAAATATTATTAAATTTTTTTTTATTATATTAATTGGCTTTATTAGATAATGTATGACAAAATAATTTTTATTGTTGGAAAGCAATAGCATGAATCACTTTATTACTCGTCTAGAAAATCATTAAGACTTTCATATTGGAAGGATATTTTTTTGACCGCTCCGATATTAGTGCCACCTAGTGCGAGAAACGAGAATAAGCTGTAACGAACGGTCGATATTTGTATACAAGTTTAACTCTGTTTCCTAAAGATGTCTCTAGTATGATAATTCACGTTCCCATTCTAATTCGTTTACATCGTCTTGTAATAACTGAAATAAAAAAAATAAGCGCGTAATATGTGAGTTTAAATTATTACTAAAAACTCGAGGGTAAATTAATTTCTTATTCGACTTCTGAATTATAAAACAGTTTGCACTAATAAAAGACAAATTAAAATGTCTACTAGGAATCGCTTTAAATTATAATAATAGTTATCTGATTTGATAAATATTTGTATAAAATAACTTTTATGTCAGATAAATTATAAAATAAAATATTGAAATAGTACAAATACTAAATAAGAGTAAATTTTGCATTCGTTTAAAATAAGTATTTAATTTAAATTGTCTTTGATTGTTTTTAGTGTGTGGTTTTATAGAACAGCAAGATAAAGCTAAGAATAACATATTGACGTTTTTTAAAAAAATTAAAGATTTTATCGAATCGAACATTTAAGTGCTTACGAAAGAGAAATAAATAATGATGTATTACAAGTATGTGAACATCATTAGAGGATATCCACCGTATGTTGAATGTTTAAGCGACCTTAGGGCCTAAGTATGAACCAGGGATATTCCGAGCTGCACAAAGTGATGGACATATAGAACACTATTCAGAGATGTAATCGTGATGTAAGACATTAATAGGTTATCAGGCTAAAACATGTTATTTATCAAGAACACTGAATGCAATACATTACATACAAATTCGCGAAGCTACTATATAATAATCTGTTGAAATTAATCGAATATCTAGTTTCCAA
>JABFPM010000784.1:0-24973 GCA_022817325.1 Idris sp. 1 HC-2018 | reverse complement strand
ACATCTCATGTTTAGTTGCAATATGATGATGCAATGATAAAAACTATGCTCAACACCTCAAATCCCATGTATTTTCCCATTTAAATTTGGATCGCTTTGGGGTACAGTTTAAAATAATTTTGTTGTGTGTTTTTAGTGCCAAAATGTTTTTTTTTTTGGCTTGAAGAATTAATTTAACCCTTGGGAGGCAAATTTCGACGACTTTGCCAAATTAAGGACCACCCTTATAGATAAACATGAATTTTATTGATAAAATTAGAAAAGAGGCGTTTTCACGTATCAGTAGTTGATTCCCCAAAAATATTTTTATATACACTTAAAGATCAACTATTGAAGAAGAAATTGGGTGCATTATACAAGAAAAATATTTAGATACTTGTACCGAAAACAAGAGTTGAAAAAAAGGTTCCATAAATGGAAAATGTCATTTTACTCAAATTAGTAATGAATTTGTGTAGTTTTTGACAACAATTTCAGATTATACGATAAATTTCATACAAGAATCATATAAGCAACACTTATATTTTTCAACAAGTAGGGTTCGTAAAAAGATCAAATGGAAAGCGTATCATTAAAAATCCCAAAAATCAATAAAAAAATCATTTTTATCGCATTAGGTAGTAAAATGAAAAACAAAACCTGAAAATCTGAATTTAGGCTAATTTTTGTATGAGGAATCTGAAAATGACATCAGTTTTCCAATTAAAAATCGGTCGATTGCACGCCATGCTGAGTTGGTATGGAATTACCCAAATACATTTCGTTTATATGTATAATTAGAAACAAAATTTAGGAATTTCTAAAATAGATTTTAAATACTTAACAAAATGCATATACAAAATATATTTTCTTTTACAAGGGATGATTATTCACTTTAATTAAAATTATTCATTTTATTCAACAAGAACAAAGAGATGATCAGCCTTTGTTTTATATACAATAATTGTAGTCATGATCACAAGAGTTAATCAAGTGACTCAATAAATTGTCGTTTTCTTATTTTTTGTAAATACATTTATAAAACAAATTTAACAGTGGAAACTTGTCTCACAAATAAAATTACTTTTTTAACAAAAGCATTTTTTGTATTATTTATAAAAAAGTATGCAATAAAATAAATCATTCGCCGGTTTGAACATTCAATTTGAATGATTAATACGGCTTTCATAAACACTGTTGTTAATATATCATGTCGTAAAACAAACAAGTAATAAATATATATATATAAAGAGTCATTACAAAAGGCCAGGAAAGATTGCAAAATATAATTCGCCACTTATTACAATAATTACGCTTGAAAATTGCAAACTTGGTTAACGCAATTGTTTTTTTTATAGCGAAAAGTCCGAGGCCGTGACGCTGCTCTCGGAACTGTCGTTGTCTGCAACCCGGCCACGCAAAACGACCTTCCAGCAGATGCTCTCGCTGATGGAACTCTGCGATGACTTGGAAAGGACTAATCATCCAGAAGATCCCTCCACAAACTCTGCCGAAAATTCTCTGATGGAATTTCAGAAGAATCCCAATTATTATTCAATTTTGTCTGGAATTCTGCCAGGTCCGAGAAATTTTTTTATACAAATTTCTTATGTATTTATGATTTTTTCATTAATTTTTTAATTTTTTTTCAGGTACCAAGTGGTGTGGATTAGGAGATTTGGCTCATAATTATTTTGATATTGGAACTTTTGCTAATGTAGACAGGTAATTTTGTTAACATTTTAGAAAATTTAAAATAAATTCAATAAAATTGAGAAAATTTGGATAAATTTAAAAAATATAAACCCAATTTTAAAAATTTGTTCTATAAATCATTTAAATTAAATTTTGTAACAAATTTGTTTTAAACTTTACAAAATGTAATTTCTAAAAACTTGTCTGCAGATGCTGTCGAAATCACGATTTATGTCCAGTAAAAGTGCGAGCTTACAAAAAAAGATATGGTTTGACCAACTTGTCCTTCTTTAGCAAGTAATTTATCAATTTTATTAAACGTCTTTAAACTTACAAACAAATTTACCCTAATTATAAAAAAACATTATTTTTAGATCACATTGCGACTGTGACGCAAAATTTTACAAGTGCCTCAAGTCCCAAAACCACAAAATGGCCCGGGTTATGGGCAAAATTTATTTCAACGTGATGAAGGTGCCCTGCATCGAAGAAGTTCCCAGCGTGGAGCGAAGTCCAAACGCGTTGAAACTGCGTTTCACCGAGTCAAAAAAACTCTTCTAATTCTCAGTCAGTCTGGCCCAATGAGCCAAATTTGTTCGCATTTTTTCGCGGATTTCGTTTTTGGAATGATTGTAAATATTACCTGCAAATATTTTGTACAGAATAAGTAATAACTTTTTGTAGACAGAAAAAAGACATTTGTACAGAATAAGTAATAATTTTTTTTAGATTAAAATGTATAAATAATTTATGACTGAAAATAGATATTGAAAAAAAGAGATTGAAATTTGAAACGAAAGTGATTGATCTGGTGATAATTACCGAGAAGCCAAAGTGTTTCTTTTCTCACGTGCACGTAAGTGTGCATCAACAGACTTTCTATAGTGAAACTCGTATTATTCAGCAATAATTCTGCTACCTGACCGGACGGTTCGCAAACCAAGTTTCCCAATAACCTTATTAAAGCGCTTATCTGAATGAATGCAAAAAAAGGAGTTTTGCAATTAATATTCATTGGCATTTAAATTAAGCAATGTCATGTTATGATCTGGTCTCAGATAAACATTTAACAAGTTTGAAACACATATAAATGGACCATTTTAACATTTTAATTTTCACCTTTAAGTTATTTTGTATTAATAGTGAAGTTTATTTTGTTATTTTATTTTTATTAAGTTTATTATTTTATTTTGTTGTCGTTATTGAAATATAAAATTAGATATTATGTACCTCACTTATGTTGTTAGTATCACTTAATTTATTATCAAGATATTGCAGGGCATTAGGAACATAATGAGTTAAAAATTCCGAACATTTTGGTTCGGACGAAAGTAGAGCTAGAAGCCAAAAGTCTTCTGAATTTTTGAAACTTGGTGAAGAGTTTTTTATTTCTCTGGCCAAATCAACTTTTTCTGATTCTCTGAAATGTAATATTTTGTACATGTACACTACACGGGATAAGTTTTTAGATTAATAAATGTTATATTTTCAAACCAAGTTGTAACTGAGAGACAAATTAATAAAACAATTTTCGAGTATAAATTCTGCCTAAAGAATTTATATGTATTAAATATTAATTACAAGTAAATACCACATATGACATGAAATCACATTTATTTACAATGAATGAATCATTTATTATTTTTTTCCACATAAATATAACTATAATAATGATATTTATACATCTACACGTATAAACAAATGTACACAAAGCCATAAAATGTTTAAATTTTTCTTTTTTTCGTGTTTCACCAATTCTACTTTTTTTGCAAACGATAATTGCAAAATTACGCTTTGACAATTAAAATCGTCTCTTTACAGTGAGAACTTTAGGTTTCAATATATCATGTAATCCTTAATACTTCGGTGTGATATAAATGTTTAAAATATCCGCATTATTATTATAGTTTACGGAACAGTCATTTATAACTGCATCCACTTTTGTCAACAAAAATATCGAATCTAAATCAAACGATTTTCACATATATTTTTTTTACTTTGATCAAAAAATAGCGAAATTACCTAGCCCCCTTAGAACTAATAAGAGTGGGGGGCTAGTTTGTTTATTAATTTGTCCCTGAGTTACAGTGATTTGAAAATATATTTCTATCAGATGTCCAAAAACTTATGCCGGGTAATGTATTTATAAAGTATATTTAGAGTGATAAATTATTTATCATCGGATTAGCTTGATTAAACGTACGGTATTAAACGATGACCAACAAAGAGACATCGATTCAAGGAATATATCACTGCAGATCGAACAGTTTCGCTGCTGTGATTTATTAATTTGATTAAATGTTTCATGCAGTCTTGGGCTATTAATAATTCGAAGACTTTTTGATTACCAGTTACCAAGTTTCCTATTGTCCAAACACAGATTTCCTGAAAAAAACATTTAATTGCTATTACTTTAAAAAGTTTTGAACAATTTTACATGTTAACACTAGAAGAACACATTTTTTAAATAATAATAAAATAATTTGGATATATTTTGTAAATGTAATTTAATATAAAATGTTTGTTAACAATATCGTACTCTTTTTGTGTTTAAACAATATAAATTTGTGGTCTATTAACAGAACCAAAAAAGTCCATACTTTTGGCCTTTAAAAATGACACGTTACAAAATATATTCAAAATTTTCAAATTACGTATGGGTCCTTTGAGTTTTTAAAATTAATTTTGTTTTAAAAAAGGCACATTTATGAAAGTTATATTGATCTTAAAATTGAATGTTTGTAAATTAACAATAACTATTTTGTCTAAATTGAAAATAAATTTAATTAACACTTTAAACTTAGTTTTTTTCAGTTCTGACTGAAAATGAGCTAGCTCGGTTCTAATATTTTATCATTTTTTTAAAGTGAATTTTCATTCTAAATGAAATTAAGATTTAAATTCTAGTGTTAGTTAATAGTTATTATTATTATATAATAATAATAATTTTTATTTACCATATTAGGCATAAAAATACAAGACAAAATACAAAATAAAATATAAGTAAAGTAAAAACCAATTCAAATTCATACAAATGATTATGATATTATATAAAAAAAAGATTTTTACCACTAAATGATAACTCATACTATCGAATTCCGTTAAAAGGTAAGGTGTGCAATTTTTTGCGATTGTCATACAGGCTTTTGAATTACCCAAGGCTATATTGCAACAACAACTAACTGAAATTAACTGAAGTTGAGGATTATTTCCTGACAAATCTCGTACCAAGGAATGAACGACATTGTCTACTGCTAAAAATGCATTTATATTTTGTTCACTCTGTAAAAAATACAATATTAATAAAGATAAAATCAATAAATTTATAACGTTAATGAACATAAAAAAACAACTTTATTATCCCTATTCCTTCAATATTTATAAAATATAAAATAAAATATTTATAGACAAAATACAAACATAATTATATTTTTAAGAATGTTTGCAAAAATTTATAGGAATATTTATACATAAAGATTATACAAACATTTTGAAAACATATAGAAAATATATTATTTTAATCAAATGAAATTAGTACCTGGAGCAGAGCATTTTGCAAATCCCTATATTTATTTAAATTCAAAGATTTTCTCTTCAGTTCTTTCGCCATATTCGAAACCTCATCCGGGGTTAAATTCGACCCCAAAGTACACTCCCCCAGGGCAAAACGTGTTTTTTCAAAAAAATTTTCCCTTGAAAATTTTCGTTCAGAAATTTTCATTTCCCTGAGTTCCTGGCGAATATGCTTGATCTCTTCGTGTTCTTTTTCTGATTTTTCCATTTTCGTTAAATTATTTATATTTTTCCTTAAAACCTATAAAAACAATAAACAAATTAATTTTATTCATATTTTTATTTTATTTACTTCAATTCGTCTAACTAACTTCAAATTTTGTATCATCAAACTCACCGTGTAATCAAAACATAACCTCTAAAATTTTATGTCTGGTCAGCTGATAGGTTGTGTTTACATTTTTCGGTCGGTGTTTTGGAGTAAAAAGTGGTTATCAAAATAAACACTAATTTCTACTGTTTTTTATTTTCGAAATAAGTTTTCTTTTTTTTTTTATTAAAAATGTGCGATGTTATTTTTCTTAACAATGAAGATATTATTAATAACAAAGTAGAAGAAAATGCTTTGTTGACACACATTCAAGATAAAGTTGACAATTTTCAAAGTGAAAATATTGTAGAAAATGAAAATGATAATTCTGATAAAAATGAGGTAAAATATTATATTTGAATTTTATATACAAAATTATTTGCATAAAATATTTACTTTTGAAATTCCTGAGTTGTTTACATTTAAGAATTTCTTTATATTTTTATATGTACCAAATTAAGTATTTTTGTTTGACTATATACAAATTTACTTTTGGAATTTTGTGTTTATTTACATTTAAGAATTTCTTTGTATTATTATGTACCAAAAGAAGTATTCTTGTTTTTTTTTATTTATATAAAAATGTTTATTTAATAATGCAAATAAATATTTTTCAGAATATCAAACCAGAAAAAATTACTAATGAACCAGAACCAATTATTAACAAACCAGAAGAAATTATTACTGAATCAGAAGAAATTATTACCGAACCAGAAAAAGTCATTAACGAATCAGAAACGACTTTACCATCAACAATTTACGAATACAATTGGAAAAATGTTCCAAAATTAATTTGTTCAGCCACATCAGAGTACTTGCCATCTGACCTGTACGAAAATTTTACCAAAGGCTGCCACTGGTCGCCCGATGGGACCTGTTTGTTGGTGCCCTCTGAAGATTATCGTTTACGTATTTTTGATCTTCCAAAAGAATTCTACTCCACAAAAAATCCAAAGGACCTGCAAGTGGGCAGTTTCAACGCATCTTTGGCGATAAAAGATGGAGGTACAATTTACGACTGCTGCTGGTACCCTTACATGGACTCCTGGAGACCTGAAACCTGCTGTTTTTTGAGTTGCAGTCAGGAAAGTCCGGTCCATTTGTGGGATGCATTTACTGGAGAACTGAGAGCCACTTACAGAGCATATAATCAGTAATCAAAATAATTTTAACATATCACATATGCATAACAATAAATAAATTACAAAAATGTTTACAGGGTCGACGAAGTGGAAGCTGCTCTAAGTGCCCAGTTTGTAAATCAGTCGACAGAAATTTGGTGTGGTTTCAAAAATGTCTTAAGAACCTTTGATATAAATCAGCCAGGTCGACAAATAAGCGACATCTATTTCAAAAAATGTTTTCCAAATGTTACTGGACTTGTATCTTGTATAAGGGAAAATCCGGCGATGCCTGGTTTGGTGGCTTTTGGGACTTATGCAAAATGCATAGGCAAGTTTCTGCTTTTGTAATTTTACTTTTAAATAACCATAATTATAAACAAAGTTTTATTTTCAGGTTTGTACAAAGATGGACCAATCTGCTCTTTCAAAACTGGTAATGGTGTAACGCAAATTGAATTTAGCTACTGTGGAACAAAAATGTATACGGCCGTGAGAAAAAGTAACGAATTTCTCTGCTGGGATTTACGAAATCCTGGAACAGTTTTATGGTCTTCAGAAAATCGGATGTCTGATACCAATCAGAGAATTCAGTTTTCGATATCGTTTGATGATGCTTTCACTGTATCTGGTAAGATATTAGTTTAACAATATTTATACGTGAAGTATATTGAATATTATATTGATATATTTGTTATGAAACATTTTTGCAGGTGGAACGGACGGATTGGTGAGAATCTGGCAAAATGATAATGTAGAAACAAAATCTGACGAATTTTCAGATTATGCCTGGACTATTTCGAAAGACTGCGTTAATGGTGTGAATGTGCATAAGACTATGCCCATTTTGGCAACAACTTCTGGACAACGTTTATGTGAAGATGACATTTCCCGACGAGATAATAGTGTGAGATTATGGTGGTGTGGAAATTGAGATACATGTATATAGAACAAATACATTTTGTAAAATATGTGCAGATATATTTATTACATTCTAAATTCTAACTCATATTACAGACCGTGAGAAAACTATCATAGTTTAAAACAATATTCATATATATTTTATTGTTTCAGCAAATCCAGAATTCATAATATTTTTGTTGCTTTCATTGTTGTTAGATCAATCTGGCCTAAAAAGTTAAGAGAATAAGAGATTTATTTTTAATAATTCCGTTTCCTTGTTATATAAAATGAAACTTGCCTCAACATGGGTAGCAATAACTCCATCTTCGTCTTGTTTGGAAATATTTATTTCAGCCTTGCCATCTAGTCCAACTTCAATAACTTTTCCAGTACATTTGCCTAATTTAAGTGAGCCACTAATGATATCACAGTATTTCCCAGGGAGAAGACCTGTGTCAATGGTTATTTTCATATCTTGGGGCCCACCGTTAAAAGCAACGAATCCCAAATCACCACGACTGAAAGCAATTTGGTCTTTGTCTCCACTCCACCAATTCTCAAGTTCACTCTTTCCAATAATGTTTCTGAATTGCACCATATTATAAATTTGTCGCCAACGATGTTCGCAAACCCATCCATTAGAACAAATATTGCCTTTGATAATTGGAGATAAAATGTTTCCTGAAGTATCAGCTGGAGGACCTTGGCTAGGATCATCAAAGTAAAATGAACTCATAATTCTGGGGTGACCATAGGGATGAGCTAACATAAATGCTATAGCCATCTAAAAAATACAAATTTTATTTTAACTTTTAAAAATAATAAAGTAATTATAAGGTGCCGAAAATTTGGAATTTCGATTATCGGTTAAATTCAGTAATATATTAACTCATTGATTGGCCAGTTGTTCTTCCCTCTCTAACGCCCAATCGTATAGTATAATCGCATTTTATCCCCACCTTCCTAATCCCCACTACGGGAAAAATTAGAATTTTGAAGACTCTAGCCGGGCAATGAGTTAAGCGGACTCGTACAGGATCTCGAAGTATGTAAAAAAAATACTGTAGTGAGAATGTACACATATCTTTTCATAAAATTATGAAAAACATGTTATTTTGGATGAGTTCTGTTTATGAATATAATTTATTTATGGAATAACCTTATACAGATACTAACTTTATATTCTTTTGCAGCCTTGTATGTTAAAATGGAGGCCCCACCAGCTCCATGACCTCTTTGATTATCATGATTATCGATCATTACTAAAGCGTCTTCAGAAGGAGATAATCTCCAAGCATCTTCTACTCCCCAGTTACTTAATCTCCTTAAGTCATCTTGACTTCTGAACATGTGACCCAAGACTATACCAAATTGAAAATCAATTATACCAGCAAATTTGTAATCGTATTTGGATACAGCTTCTCCACCTATATCAATAACTTCTTGGAATATGTAGGGTTTTGTATTTAAAGGAAAACCATGTTTTGGATTTAAATTGTTCAATCTACTATAGATAACTTTTAAATCTTCCGGCCACATATGCTTTGCAGCATCCACTCTAAACAGCAAATTGGGTTAAGTTCATAAATAAAAAAAAGTTAATAGATCACTTGAAATGAATGGATTTTCTTACCTAATACCAGCTATTCCATAATCAATGATATCATTGAGGAAATTTACGATAGCAGTTCGAACATTTTCCCGAGACTGATCGAGATCGTGAAGGCCTGATAACTCACAATCTCTAACTTCTGTAGCATTTCCATAATTGTTAATTTGACAGGATCGATGAAAATCAGCAGGACCAAATGGCACACCAGGATATTCAAGTTTGCCTGGAAAAGATTGGGTGCCACCTGTTCCAATCGCTGGATCTTGGTTTCCAGACATATGATTAAATACAGTGTCGACATAGATACGAACTCCAACATTATTGCATCTTTAGCCAAAATTATATATAAAAAACAAACAAACAAACAAAACAAAACAACATACATAAATAATTATAATAATATTAAAACTCACTTTTCTTAAGCTTAAAATGAAAGCTTATTTCAAAATTAGGAAAGAAATATAAATGTTTTGATATGAACCAAAACAAAAATAATTCACGATTACTTTTCGATGTTTATACTTTCGCGGAAAAAAGTAACGTTATTTTTAAATAAGTGACGTTACTTTTTGAACATAGTCTGAAAAAAATATAATTTTGAAGATAAGTTTTATTTATGCTTAGTTAAATATTTTCCGGATAAATAGTTCTATGGCATATCTAAACATGTCTTGAAACATTATTTTTCGCAATTTCGGAACATCTGAAGAAGTAAGTTGTGTCTTTGAAAAGAAACGTTATTTTTCAGTCCTAAAAGACACGTTACTTCTTCAGAAGTTATGGCGACTACTATTCATAGAAAATGGTAAAAATGATCTTTAAGATCATTTTTAGATATACCTTACGACAAGGTATATTAAATATTTATCTGCGAAATATTTAATTAGGCATAAATGAAACTTATTTCAAAAATTATGTTTTGTCAGATTAAATTAAAAAAGAAACTTTATTTTTCAAAAAGTAACGTCACTTTTTTCACGCGGGTGTTTATATTTATATTCTTACTTTTTTTATTGATGGACTAAATAATAACATAATATGAAAATGATTTCTTACCTTTGAACCATGTTTTTGAATTCTTCAAGATTTCCAGATCTTGTAATTATTTTATAAGAAACTGGTTGATAACGTTCAAACCAAGGTCTGTTAGACAATACCAAATTTTCATTTACTGGTGAAACCTGAGTATTTGTATTTATTTATAGTAAAAAATGAAATTCCTTTAAATTTGAAACTACAAAAAAATTATTATTACTTGCACACCACCATATCCCATTGGTCCTAAAAATGTTTCACACTCTTTCGCAATGTCTGCAAACTTCCATTCGAAAAGGTGCACCATTGTTGTACGGTTGGAAGCATAATTTGGATTTTTAAATGCATAAACGCACGAAACAATAAAAAATGGTAACACCAACAGGTTCATTTTTACGCCGAGTATTTTGAAATAATGATTTTTTCATTTGACATCTGACAATTATATATTCAACTAATCCAGTATTGATGTCTGCGCGCGCAAAATAAAAAAACATGTTGAGAAATTCTAAAAGTTTACATAATTTATTAATGCACCTGCTGATCACTTGTAAACTAGTGCATTTTTAAGTAAACATGAAAAATTAATTTCATTTTGACATATATTAAATCTAAACTTAAATCTATAAATTATTTAATATAATATTTTATCGAAAATATTTAAATTTGGACTCCACTTGTTTATCAGATTTAAACAAAAGGTCTGTCTTATTTAACAGATAACAATACAATATCAGTCTGAAATAGATTACAAAAATTACTTGATCTTATGACTTGAAAAAATATGATAATTAATAACTTATTCAAGTTATTTTTTTATTAAGAAACTATTTAAATGATTCCGTAATAAAAATTGTTTATGATCCTGCAGTAATTTTTTAGTTGTTAAATAAAATGCATCTGTATTGTATTGAGACACATTGCTAATATTTGCTTGCAAAATAACAATGAATAATGACATAACTTGGAGTACGTGAGAATATATTGAGTGTAACATTGAACACATGTGTTTAGCCATTGTCAATCTAAACTTTCCAGTAAATAGAAATAGAAACTTTATTAAAAAAAGGGAAAGAAATAAATTATTGATCATAATAAACTGTAAAAAAGCAAGAAAATTAAGAAAAGTCGTATTTTAAGAATTAAGATAAATTTTACAAATTGAGTTATTTTTAAGATACATTAAACTCTGAAATAACTTTGACACGCACATTCAACATTGAAAATAAATCATTAAAAATTGAATAAATTAGTAATTAGTATTCAAGTATATATTCTGTCACTTGTCAGTTTTTTCTGTTTGTATAACTCTTTGCATTTTTCAAATTAAAAATATATCGCTTTTTGTAAACAATAAAGTGAATTTTGAGAAAAATGGATTTCGAGTTTTGAGATTTGCTTGGTATAAAAATAAGCGAATTATAATTAGAACATATCTTGAATAAAATCAGTATGAAAAAATAAATCATTTAAACTGTTCGTAAATAATTCATTAAATTATTGAGAATATATTAACTGATAAAAAAATTGAACCTGTACTCTTAGTACATAAATGTATTTTATTATCGAAATCAATACAAAATTTAATATAATTTTAATTTAAATTTTTATTATTTAAAAAATGTAGATTTATGTATTATTAAGAATTTTTGCTATGTATCAGTAGATAAATAATAAAAACTACATATGAAAATACGATTAGGCAATTTTTAAGTTATATGCAAATATTAAAAATAAAATAAAAATAATTAAAATTATTGTTTAGTATTAATAAATGTAAATTTAAGTTTTACCTTTTTCATTTTTCTTCAGGAATTTGCATTCACATGTAAATTATTGTTTATTTATCTAGTACAGTAATTTTACAATAAAAAATTAAACTCAGAATTAAATCAGTTTTTATAATAAAAAGAATTATTCTTACATTTTTTAATTCTGAATAATTTTTTCCTGACAAATTTTTGTCGTTAATTTTTAGCTTGACATTTTCGTAAAAACAATAAAAATAGAGGTAAAGTATAAATATCACATTTGATGGTGAAGGCGAGGTACTCTACTTTGCTTTATATTATTTATGGGTATGTGTCACTAACTTTTAACTTTGCTGTCCCTCGGTGTATTTACTATAATCGAAGTTCAATTTATTAGTTTTTATAATGAAAATAATTTCTTTATATTTAAATTTACTAAGTGTCAGCTTTTTTTTTAAAATAAAAATTATATACATAATAAGTTATGGAGCTGAAAAAATGTAAAAAAGCGAAACGTAACCTGTCCCTGTCTACTTTTTTAATTTTGTACAATGATAATTAATTATATAGGAATGATTAAATTGAATGCATTTAAGGAAAATGATTCGTTAAAACTCGAACTTTCAAAATATATAATGTAAAATGATGTATAGAAATAAAAACGATAGATATTTTATAGAGCCCTTGCTTATATGTGTACCCGGATACACGGATTGCACGTGTATTAAGCCTACACGTGTTTTAGCACGTGTATAAAAAAAGACGGGTTTTTAACACACGTGTATTAAAATTTCAAATTGATTATATATATAAATATATATATAATATAAAAATAAAAACAAATTACTATTTTCAACATAGTTTTGCTGACATTTTAAAGAAAAGAAAGAAATAAAAGAACATTTAGTTTATAATAGAACAACACATTTTATTAAAGACTTAAATTACTTAACAATTTTCAATTTGAATCTTTAAAATCTGATATTGAGATGTCAACAATATAATAATAAATATTATAATCAGATGAAAATTTATTTTATAATTGTTAAATGATTATTTAGTATTCCTAATATTACAGGAAATCAAGCTAAAAAATCAAACTCGGAAATAAACATAAAAATTATTTAAAAAAAGTTGTCATGTAAAAGAATGACATTTCAGACTATTAATTTATTATTATTAATAATAGTTTCAAATATAGAAACCGTGTACACGTGTATTTCATCTAAATGAATGTATTAAATGTCCGTAAAAACTGTCGTTTTAGGTACGTGTACCCCTGCCACGGGTACACGTGTATTTAGATACACGTTCAAAATCGTAGGCTCTAATATTTTATTATAAATATGTCCTCAGATTTTGCGATTTTCATTACTGTTAAAAGAAATCAATTATTAGTTTTATTTAAAGTTGTAAAATGATACTTATAGGTATGGAAATGAAAGTTTGTTTAAGGTCGTTGTCTTCTCTTACCCCTGCCAACATTCTTCCTTATATACGAGAAATCGAGTTTTATGATACAATGCCGTTTTGGCAACGCTGCCTATACAGGTGTCCCAAAAGGCTGGAAACGGTCAAATATCTCGAGAAATACACATCGGATCGGAAAATGAAAAATACGTATCAAATATTTTTAAAAAATCTATCCAATGATACCAAACTTGACTCCCTACCCCTACCCCCTGGGGGTGGGGTGGGGCGGGGCCCTGGTAAAAATGATCATATGATTTTTCATATGAGAAATCATAGGACATGTCTTATGAGAAATCATATGATTTATCGTGCCAATTTATCATATGATTTATCATATGATTTCTCATATGATTTCTCATGTTTATTTTACATCATACATTGCAAAAAGTAGTTTTTATTTATTAAAATAGATAAGTTAACTTTGGTAAAAATACCTGATTCGGAATCTCTACTATTCGAAAGTTTTGAAAAAAATTAAAATAGTTTTAATATCAATTATTCAATACTTAGAATGGTTCGAATTTTATACATTTGTTTATCATTTTGTTTATCTTTCTTATTTTTAAGGAACTACGAGGTAATTTGTGTTATTTTTCAAGAATTTAAAGATTAAATTGCTTTTTAAATATATGAAAATAAACATTTATTGAAATGTTGAACATTATTTCACACGAATCTTCAAAAAAAAAAGTTATTAAATATTCGACATTTTAACTTATTAAGAATATTTAACATAATCTTAAAATAATTTTCGACTTATTTTCAAATTATAAATAGTGTTGCAACACATTTAAATTATTTTTTAACACAAAATTATTTGTAAACTATTAAAATCTTTGATTACTAAAAAAGATTTCTCAATTAAACATTAGACGCATCATTGTTAGGAAAAGTATCTGGCTCATTATTATTAGCAAGATTATTATTCTTCTTATATTTAGTAATAATATCTCTTCTGTTGTAGCTCAAGTATTCGTTCATGCGTGCCTTGGCCTTTTTTTTAGCTTTTCCTTTAACTATTTTTTTCTTCAAATGATCTTCGTAACAACCTACAACATTATGAAATAATGTTTATATAATCGCATTAAAATAAATAAAAACATAATATTAATCTATACAATATTGATCATATTTATTCGTATGGATGATTATTAAAGTGTGCAGATAGGCTATTACATCAATGTCTTATAGTAGTTACATATTCAGTTTAAATAAATGAACTTATTCTTATATTTAAATTGTAGGAGATAATGATAATACGTACGTTTTAAAACTTTGTATTTATCAGGAGAAAATAATTTAAGGGGACTGTTGATCCCAGGAATTGTTCTATTTCGTACACGCTGCAAATCATGCACACGAGTCATTAAACGTCTTTTGCCCCATATAGCATTTGTTAAACCTCTCACAAATTTTGAATCACACTTTTCTTTTATTTTTATTTTATCCAAAGTTTCAATTGTTTACTAAGAAAACTGTTTCATCGGAGAAATACTTTAATAAACATAACAAATTAATGGAATTAAATATTATGTTCATTCGAAATTACCAGATCATACATAATTCATTTTAATATAGTCAAACATGCTTTGTATTTAAAATATTTAATAATAGTTTGAATAGATTGAATAGAGATACAATAGATAATATTATGAAAACATATGACAGAATTATAACTAGATAAGAGTCTTTGTATGAACAAATAGAAAACAGCAATTTTTTAATGCAGACCCTCCCGTAATTTATAAAATCCAAGCAATTGTATTAGTGGACACATATTACGGGTAGTTTGTTTTGGTGTAAGTTTGAAAAATGTGAACTATAGTGAATTTTGTTAATTGAAATTCAGTTCGTTATAATACGATTTCTATTACAACCGGTGAAATTCAAATTTCTTGGAACATAATTGAAATAAAGTAAGTAATTAAAATTATTAAGTATTGTATAAAAAAATTAGAGGTAAACATGTAAATTATTGGACATAAATGAAGTATTGAAAATAGGGTAATGTTTATCAGTACTATAACATTCAAAATCATAAAAAATTAATGATTGATTAAAAAATTTGATATGGAACATAACAATGTGATTTAATATTTTAATTTGTAATAAGTTTTATTGACAAGAATAACGCATTTAAAATAATTGACATTAGGCATAGAGAACTTTTAACGTTTTATGCACAAAATATAATGTCTGACTTCGGATGATTCAAAATGAATTAATTTGTAAACTTTATATAAATAAAATAAATATTTAATACATATATGAATTTATAAAAAAACACTTTTTGCAACTGGCAAATGATAATATTTGAATCAAGGAAACATATTTAGTTATTATTTTTTTTAATTTCATAGAAATAAATATTTGAAAAGCATCATTTAATTATTTTTACCAAAAACTGATTTCAATCCATTTATTATATATAGATAAATTTATATTAATGAATTAATATAAATTTAAATTAAATCATAATGGATTAATTTTATGTACTTGTAATGTGAAAATATTTTGATCAACATTGAAAAGGTTTACATAACAATGTTAATTAAAATGTGTATGTGATACTCTTCATATAAGCAGTCGGTATGTTTATATATTTTGCCTACTGTTTAATAAATAAACTTCATTTCGAGCAGTCTGAGTTTATCTATCGTTATAACGGTTTTACTGAAACGTTACTTAGTTAAACGTTACTTATCTGTTATTTGCTAAACTAACAAACCAAAATCCAATAAAATTCATTTCATTTTCATAAAGATGAACGCCCAAATTTTAAAATAAGCAAAATTAATGAAAAAATTATAATTTTATAATTTTTTATTATTTTTTATCATGACAAAATCAATACATCTTTCATTGTTTAAAACCCGATTTCAAAAGTGGAACAGTTTTTATAAATGGTTTAGAGTATACCTGCATTGAAATGTATATATTTTTGTTTATAAATCACTTATTGTATTACAGTTAAGCAAAAATAATTATGGATTCTACTTCTACTGGCTCTTCATCACCTGGTTATAAAAAATATTTTGATCGTGATATACCAAATGCAGAAATTCCAGAAAGAACGAGAAAAAGATATAAAAAGTTTGGTCGCTTGAAGAAAAGTAGAAAACGACTAGTAAGTTATTCTTGCAATGCCTAAAAATCATATTTTGACAATTGACAAAATCTATTCTTTATCTGTTGGATAAGAATTATTCAATCAAACTTGTTTTTATTTAACTTATTCATTATTATGCAAATTAAAATAAATTTAAAATTACGATATAGAGTAGAGTGAAGTAAAAAAAACAATTTCACTTTTAGTAGTACACCCACATTAAAAATAATAAAAGTCAAGCATTATAACTTTTAAAATTTTAAAAAAAGACGAAATTGGAATGAGATATGACATTTGGAAGTTAAGTATTCATTTTTGACTATAAATTTTGCTATGTTGTTGTTAATATTTTGCAAACTAATGAAGGTATCGCCACTATCTAGTTTCAATGCTTCAACAATGTTACGAGGATCATTTTCCCAAAATTTCAAGCCAATTTGATGTGTAGATCTTGAGAAATCGTGTACACCGTTTTAGAAAACTTGATTTCGAGAAAAACGTGGTTAAAGCTTTAGACCGCAGTTTTTCTATTATAAAGTGTAGATATTTGTATTTTTTACCACTAATATTTATTAGCGATCTTTTGTCCACTATTATACAGGATTCAAACTATTATTTAAAGCAAAACAAAAATTCAATTTTTAAAAAATATTACAGGGGTCTTCCCCATTGATTTATAATTGAACGTCTCGATGCAATAAGGGGACTTGCGCTCGGTTCGCCGCCTTACGCTTTTTCAGATCGAGGGATTTTTTCAAAAAGTAAATGTTGTTCAAAATACAAATTAAAATACTGTAAAATATTCAGCATTCGATTGCGCATCTTTTTTGAGTTTTTAAATTTTTTTAAAATATATTGTTATTTTAATAATAACAAAAAACATCAATTTTCTATTTTGTTAATTTAATTCATTTTTTACGTTCAACTCGTGATATCTCGGGTAATTATTGGTGGAATAGCACGATTTTTTCACAGAATATAGGTTTTGAGATGCTGAAACTGAAAAGTGAATTAGTTTTTCGAAAAACATAAACAATTATTTTTTTATAATTTTAAAAGCATGCACGTGCGCGAACCGTGCGCTCCGACATTGAAATGAAAAAAGTATCGAAGGAATTTTCGATTTACGAAAAGTGTCAGCGGCAAAGTTGTTTTGAATACTTTAAGGAAGTTTTTTGTGAAAACCGCACACTGATCTGAAAAATCGTTCAAAAATTATGAGAAATTTATTCAAAGCGCGCATCGTCACGCAACCGCTGTAATTTTTTGATGTTGGAACAACCTGTCTCTGTTTTCCAAAACTCACGTTGTAATCTTTTAAGGAAATAGAAAAATTATTATAATTTATGAATAAAGTATAATCGATTTTCTTTACATAAAATTTACTTATATAAAATATGATGTACAAAGTTATTAACAATATTTTAATGTGAATGAAAGATTTATAACAATTACGGAGGGTAAATTATTTTTTAATATTGAACGTAACAGCTATAATTGAACTTTAAGTTTTTTTGACAATTACTTTTTCAAAATAATCATTAAAAAAAGATTTGCCTTTGGGAGATAAATAATGGAAAAGTGACTTGATGTCTTTTAATTTCTCTGGACTAATTCCTGCAGGACTTGAAGGTGTAGCGCATTCTAAATCTTGAAAAAAATAGTTTTTTGAATTTTGTGGGAAACGTACGTTTTCTCGTAGTCTGTATAAACATTAATAGTACTATTAGGAAAATAGACTATTTTTACAGCCTTGCTTATTTTCAGGTTTTTCGGAATTGAAATATTGTCTTTCATAATTGTTTCATAATCTTGCAAAGTATAATCTTGTTCAGAAACAATAATAAAATTTGGAAGACGGCAAGATTTAATAATATTTATATATTCATCAGCTGTTTCTATCACTTCTTTCCTTTTCTTTTTCTGACCATAAAGGCCAAAATTTCGGTCGCATTGGCAATAAGAGTGTCCGCGCACGGGAAACACCTGATGGATCTCAATTTGTAATTTTTCCGAAAGTAAACTCAAAAACGTTAACATATTATAATTGCGATTTTGCCCGCCACACCCGTCAGAAAATAAAAAAATTTTATTCACGCATGATATTTTGCACTCTTCTCCGATAATGTAATAAAGACAATTTGCAATAGTATTAGAGCCCTTTTTCGCAAAACCTTCTAACATGGGAAACATATAACTTCTTTCTGTGTTATGCACGTGAATATTGAAGATGTATAACCATAAAAGTCGTTTATAAAATTGCTCAGATACCGGAAGCTTAGGAAGTGGTAAGTTTTGTGCAAAGTCAAATTCTAAAATAAGTGTGTCTTTTTGAGATAACATCTGATTTTTTAGTTGAGAATGGGCTGCAATACACTTTTTATGCTCTGTAAAGTTTTCGTCCTTATGTGATTGTTTCTCCGATTCAAAGCAAAGGTTACAAACATCAATACGTGGAACAGAAAATGAAAAATTAACGTTTTCATTAAAATATTTCATGTACGTCTTTTCGTCGAGAGGGATGTTTTTATCTCCGGTTATTGCTTGATAATAATCAAGGAATAAATTGAACAATGTCGTTAACGTTAATTCTGCATTTTCAAAGTATTTCAATTTCGATGATTCGCGCATATAATGAGACTCTTTATGTGGTATACTTTCGCAATGAATTAATATCAATTCTTTAACTGTTTCCGTTAATTTTACACTATGACTATGATGTTAATCTCGTTTATCTGATAAAGATTCATTATTAGTTATCTTTTTTTGTACAGTAGCAATCCTTTTTTTCGATATACCTAAAGCATTGCAAAAGAATACTTTACAAACATTTACATTAACATCTGGTAAAGGAAATAAGTAAGACCACTTTAAAAAACTCTTTTTTTTGCGATTTTCAATCGGTGCTAAATGATCACATCTCTTCAAATAATCACTAATCATTATATTCTGGGCTTGATAATCCCCTAAATTCCAAAACTTCTCGTGAAAAGCCTCTTGTTCTGAGAGTGCAACACTTGTACAGCAAGATTTAGAGCAACAGGACAATAATTGTTTAAATTGTATTTTTGGAATAGTTTTTCCAGAAACTGAAACATATTCACTGCCCTATGAAAAAATTACAGAATGCAATCAAAATCATTTTTAAAGCATCTATTGTGACAGAAATAGTTAAAAATTTACTGTTAAAATCTAAAAAAAAACAATTTAGTTGTTTTTGATCATTAATTTTTATATTTTATTGCGCTATTACTGCACTATAAATTAAATTATAAATAAAAATGCAAATTGATTTGTTGTAATATATTATTTCATATTAAGAAAAAAAAACGTTTAACAAAAAATATTATTTTCTTATAATTTTGTATTTTGCTTCATAAATGTCCTTGGTATGGCCAGAAATAAAAATGGACTGAAAACAATAAAAAATGGAAATATCTCGAAATTTTAAATAGAATTTCCATTTATAATACTACAAGAAATCCGAATCGGCATTAAAAATGGAAATTCTATTTAAAATTTTGAGATATTCCCATTTTTTATTGTTTTCTGTCCATTATTATTTCTGGCCATAGCAAGGCATTTTATGAAGCAAAATACAAAAACTCATGGGTATACTAAGGGTAGTTTTTTCCGAAAAATCCAAATCTGCAATAAAAAATGGGCTATTTTTTTAAGAATTCAAATTTGCCCTTGCCCCCATGGGAATATCTCGAAATTTTAAATAGAATTCCCATTTTTAATGCCGATTCGGATTTTTTGTAGTATTCAAAGGTTCATTTTTATCAATTTCAAATGAACGAAGCTGTTGATTAAGTTCTTTACTTATTTTTCATATTGTTACTCGTTACCGATTATTTATTTATTATGGATTTATTTATTACGACTGCGCATAGTCGTTGAATAACTTCGTTATTATTCGAAACGGATAATTAATATAATTTAATATAAATATTTAATTAATATTAAAACAATTGATTTAATATTAATTATTGTATATTTATTGTGAATTTAAAACATTATTCTTGAGTTTTTGTACAAAACATAATTCGAAATTTTTGTTTGTTGAACAACAGTTTTTCCAGGCAAATAAAGCTTATTAACCGATCCAACCGCTGGAATTTTAAAAACATGTTTATAACAAAAGTTGCTTATTTTGATGCAAGAAATGCGAATCGGCATTAAAAATGGAAATTCTATTTAACATTTCAAGATATTCTCATTTTTTATTGTTTTCTGTCCATTTTTATTTCTGGCCATACCAAGGACATTTATGAAGCAAAATACAAAAACTCGTAGGTAAACTAAGGATATTTTTTTCTGAAGAATCCAAACCTGCAATAAAAAATGGGTTTCTATTTAAGAATTCAAATTTGCCACCGCTTCCACCCGCGAGGGGTGGGGGTAGGGGGTCGAGTTTGGTATCATAGAGTACGTTTCCAAAAAATATTAGACACGTATTTTTTTGTTCTGCAATTCGTTGCCAACATTTAGAAATATCAGGGGTAGACGGGTGGTCTGAAACACCCTGTATGTACCAAAAGAAAACATTATATATACTAAAAAATTGAATTTTCGAAATATATGCTATTGTTTTATTTGAAAAATAGCTAAAAAGTGAACATTTCTTGTTTTGGTGTGACGCATCATTTTAAAAAATCTAAAATGTATACAGTTGGAATACATTAATATAAACAAAAATTTAAATTAAATTTTTTGCACACAGGTTCGAACATCAAAAAATTTGTTTAATTTTCAATAATTTTTTTAGGGTTTTTTAAAACGACCGCGGAGGACTACAATTTTTTTTTATCGAACGTTGCAAAGAAACCTTTATACGTAAATTTTATAAAAAATTTTAAAGCATGATACAACTTGAATCAAATATGCAAAAATTATTTTTCTGTCCTAGGGAGAACAAAAAATAAAAATATAAATTATTGTATTATTGTAATTGTATTTATATTATGCTAAATATCAAAAACGATGAACAAACTACACATTTTTGGACAGGGGCATTTAGTAGGATAACAGTAACATATTTCATACCCGCTACGTTTTTTTCATGTTACAATAATTTTCATTGTATTGCAAGCTCACAGTCACAAATTTTTAAAAAATTGAGAGTGCATATTGATTTTTAAATCTGAATGAGGTTGAGGGATATTATATTTTTAGTCCGTTTGAATTTTATATTGTTTTGAATTATTATTTGTTTTAATTTTTGTTTATTCAATTTTATTTTATATATTTTGTCATCTATATTTTTTTTCAAATAATCATGCAAATTTTCATTAATATATTTTTAATTTTTTATATTCCATTCTTCACAAAACTTTTTTCTGAAGATGGTGAAATGTTATCGCAGGAATGTGACCTTTTATAATTTTTGAGAAGTACAATAAATGAATCAGTGTAAATAATTCTATCAAACAAATTATAACAAGATTCTTTAAGATATTTAACAATTTCTTAAAGAAACTTCTTTAGTTATTCAAGAAAAAGTATACCTTGTGAAAGTCTGTCGCTAAGTGCAGTAACTTCTGCTTGTAAATGTTCAACTGTGCTGTAACTAGAAGATAATTCATTAGTGAGCACTTCGCATTGTTCGTTGGTCTCTCTAAGAATAGCCTCAGTCTCAAGCAATTTACAGTCTAAGGCCTCTTTATCTCTATTGTACATTTGCTTCGTCTTATCCAGATCTTCCAAGTCCTTGTTTCTCATTTGTTCAGTCCTGCGGATTGTATTCAGCAATTCTTCAATCTGCTTTTCTCTCATACTTGCTTCTGCTTTTTGCTGTCGTAGTTTGGCAAGTTCTTTTTCTGCATCTGTTACGTCTGTACGTGCTGCATTCAATTGCAATTTTAAACTTTCAATCTCATGCTCTTGACGTTCCAAAATAACTAGCAAGGTTCTTGGATGTGATTGATTATTGTCCAAAATTGATACCTGCCATAATCGCAAAGTAATAATAAACTCTATTTATTTGTATGTAGGCACGGCTTACAAACTTTTAATTTTACTATCAGTATCTTTAAACATAACATTAGAAAAAATAGTACCCATTACAACTGCATTTCGACAAAATCCATGGCAAATGGACAAACACAACATTAGAAAAATATAAAGGCAAAATGAAGAGAAATCGTAGAAAGTCATGCTTATTAGGTAATAAGAAAATATTTTAAATAAAATCATTTAATAGTAATTGCCATCACATAATAGTTCCGCGTTTTCCCCTTCCCGAGTCTTACACTGTGCAGCCCGCAACTCTAACAAAACGTTGACCAGCAACACGTTCGCAAGTACACTTTCTCCGTCAAGTGACGCCGTGCGATAATCCTGTATTACAGCGATAAGAGCTGTTCGCTGTGCCAATTTAAGCTTATTGATTTTACTCGCATTAGCGAGATCAACCCACTCCGCAGCCGCATAAGCTATCGTTGATTCGAACACAGCGTGATTGATTGTAGCTAAGCTTCCAAGTTCCCCTAACTACTTGACGGAGCTTCTCGAATAGAATTGCTGACTTCTCGTGCAAATAGCTACAGTGATTTTTCACTTCTAGGTACTCGTCGATGTGAATACCTAGGTACTTAACGAATGTCTTAAAAGCTATGTTGTGGCCATTAATTTTGATTCGCAGGTTTCGCCCACGAAGTCTCCCTGCTCTAACCCCTCGCAAATTCCTGACCATGTTATTCTTTTCTGTTTTTATAGCATAATCGCATCCGTCTTAGATTCCGAGAGTTTAAGCTTAGAACTCACACAACACTAAACGATTAGATCAGTTATGGCTTGTCATTTGCGCGCAAAGTCCGCTTTGATGATCACGAAAAGATTATCCACATAGGCTACAAAATCCTTCCCAATAATTTTTGCAATGCCTTTAAGAAGTCATCGAATTGCAAATTCTAGCCTGGAAGGCCAAGAACTGATCCTTCAGAACAGCCACGCGTTGCATTTATCGTGATTTCTTTACCTCCCTACGCGAGACTAACCGTTCTATTAGTAAACAGGCATAACCTAAAAATGACCGAGATGAATCCACACACAGGTGCGGAATACAATCGAAAAGCCGTGATTATCGAAAGTCTTTGCGCTGAGCGTTCAGCGACTGAAATAGTTCCATTCTTTGGGTACTCGTGGTCGACAATTTATAATATTAAGGCCAAGTATAATGGCTTCGGAGAAGTCCAAACAAGGTTCTACTAACCCGGTGAGGAGTTCCCTCTCGAGGGAATGCGTGTCACGAACTCCAGCAGTCGTTGAAAGGACTCAGGTGCTGATTTCGGAGGACCCGGGACAATCGTTGAACCCGGGAAATTGGCGTGAATGTTGGGTGTCAGCGAACGAACAATGCGTCGAATTGCAGAAGAGGACCTACGGGGACATAATATGTCTTTCAGCAGGACGATGGACATTTAGTTCAAAACTGGCTATCCGACAATGTGGACATGTTCTGGACAAAAAAGTTTTGGCCCCCGAATAGCTCGGATTTGAACCCTCTCGGCTACTACATTTAAAGAAATGTCAAAAAAATTATCAACAAGACAAGACATCCTAATGTTGAGTCTCAATGCACCGCTACCAAAACAACATTCATCAATATGACGCTGCGTTACAGAGACCGTGTGAGCGTTTCAGGACTAGGGTGGAGGCTGTTATTGTAGCCTCAGGCGGTTACATAGAATAATTTTACTCTTGACAGGTCCCACTACTACTGTGTACAACAATTTCCTATTTCATTTGTACTTTATGTCAATAAATTATATTTTTTAATAAAGTTTAGTTTATCCGGATTTAAGCGCCGCACCCTGTATAGTTGTATGAAATTAAAAACAAAAATTTTGTGTGCTTTTCAATATAAAACTGAACATTTTTATCATTAGAACTGTACATGAAATTCATTTTGAAATCACAAACATTGTAAAAAAGAAAAGTTTAGTTTAAACCTTGTGAAACTTTTGTATTTAGTGATATACTTAAATTTTATTAAAACAATAACATCAGGTTTTTGAGACGAATTTGAGGGGAGGGGGAAGAAGAAGGGGTTGTACTTGACCAAAAAAATTCAATATCATTGATAATATAAACCTGGTTTGTCATCATCTTAAGTGAGATTAAAATATGGTTTAATTAAAGTTGAAATGAATTTCGATCAAAATTGAAATATTGTTTGAAAAAGGTAATAGAATTCACCTATTGTTAATTATACCTCCAAATTTCAATGACCTCTCTCTCCTTAAAATTTGATTACCACCTTATCCCCTCAATTTTGATCACAACCCCTTCCCCCAGTGTCAATAATCCTTTCCCCCTAATTTTGATTACTACCCCCACCCCCAATTTCGATCATCATCCCTCCGAATTTCGTTGAACACTGTCCCTTCATACCAATAATCTCCCCTA